>BJKM01000672.1:0-289405 GCA_015082035.1 Chaenogobius annularis
GAGAACCATGGCCTCAGATTTGGAGGTGCTTCATCCCAGCTGCTTCACACTTGATGGAGAGTATAGCGCTGGTACAGTGTTCCACGACCAGGACGAAAACCACTCTGCTCCTCCTGAATCAGAGGTTCGACTATCGGCCGTATTCTCCTTTCCAGTATCCTGGAATAGATCTTACCGGGGTGGCTGAGGAGTGTGATCCCTCTGCAGTTGGAAGACACCCTCTGGTCCCCCTTCTTAACCAGAAGGACCACCACCCCGGTCTGCAAGTCCAGAGGCACTGTCCCCGACCGCCACATAATGTTGCAGAGACGTGTCAGCCAAGACAGTCCAACAACATCTAGAGACTTTAGGTACTCAAAGCGGATCTCATTCGCCCCCGGAGCTCTGCCACCGAGGAGTTTGCCAACAACCTCAGTGACTTCGGCTTGGGTGATGGACGAGTCAGCCTCCGAGTCCTCTGTCTCTACTTCCTCTTCGGAAGACGTGACAGTGGGATTAAGGAGGTCCTCAAAGTACTCCTTCCACCATCCAACAACATCCCCAGTCGAGGTCAGCAGGTCTCCACCCGTGCCATAAACAGTGTTGGTGAAACACAGCTTCCCCCTCCTGAGGGAACGGACGTTTTGCCAGAATTTCTTGGGGCCGACCGATAGTCTCCTCCATGGCCTCCCCAAACTCTTCCCAGCCCCGCGTTTTTGCCTCTGCGACGACACATGCTGGTAGGCCTCCTTCTTCAGCCTGACGGGATCCCTTACTTTTGGTGTCCACCACCTGGTTTGAAGGTTGCCATCACGACAGGCACCTGAGACCTTGCGACCACAGCACCGAGCAGCCGCATTGACAATGGAGGTCAAGAACATGGTCCACTCGGACTCAATGTCCCCCGGGATCTGGGAGAAGCTCTCCCGGAGGTGTGAGTTTAAGACCTTGCTGACAGAGGGCGCCGCAAGACGTTCCCAACAAACCCTCACAATGCGCTTGGGCCTGCCAAGTCTGTCCGGCTTCCTCCTCCGCCAATGGATCCAACTCACCACCAGGTGGTTGACAGCTCTGTTCCTCTCTTCACCCTAGTGTCCAAGACACGCAGCCGTATGTCAGATGACACGACAACAAAGCTGATCATTGGCCTCCGGCCTAGGGTGTCCTGGTGCTACGTGCACTGATCAGAATCAGAATCAGAAAAGGTTTATTGCCATTGTCAATGAACAGAACTCACAAACATAGGAACCTGTTTTGGCATTAAGGTGCAACATCAAACACTGATCAATAATAAAAACAACATGTGAAATCAAAAGGGCATGCATTAGGATACGATTTAAAATGACTATAGTATAAGATAAAAATAGGCTTACTATGTACACAAGAATTTACAGTTGTGAGTGCAGAAAGTGATTGAATTGTAGTTAAAGTAACAGGTGTTTAAGAAGTGTTCATGAGTCCAACAGCAGAGGGATGGACTCAATGATGGCCGTGTAGGAATGTACCATCATCTGCACTGGCAGCTTGGCTTTCCTCAGCTGCCGCAGGAAGTACATCCTCTGCTGGGCCTTCTTCATGAGGGAGCTGATGGTGGGCTGCCACTTGATGTCATGGGTGATGGTGGTGCCAAGGAAGTGAAAGGAGTCTACGGTGCTGATGGGGGAGTCTGTCATGGGTGGGGGGCTGGGGGGCTGTGACTTTCCTGAAGTCCTCGATCATTTCCACTGTCTTCTAGGCGTTAAACTCCAGGTTGTTAACGTTGCACCAGGACACCAGCCGGTCCACCTCCCTCCTGTAGACAGACTCATCCCCGTCCGAGATGAGCCCGATGAGGGTGGTGTTGTCCGCAAACTTGATCAGTTTGATGGAGTCGTGGCTGGAGGTGCAGCAGTTTGTGTACAGGGAGAAGAGCAGAGGGGAAAGTACACAGCCCTGTGGAGATCCTGTGCTGATAGTGTCGAGTGTCTGAGACATTCTTCCCCAGCCGCACACACACTGCCTCCGATCCACCTGCAGGTGGAGTCAGGCACGTTGAGCTGGGAGAGCTTGTCCTGGAGCAGAGCAGGGAGGATTGGTGTTGAATGCAGAGCTGAAGTCCACAAACCTATTGGCTCTGTAGGCGAACTGCAGGGGTCCAGCAGGGAGGCGGTGAAGGACTTGAGGTGGGGCAAGACCACTCTCTCAAATGACTTCATGACTACAGATGTCAGCGCCACAAGCCTGTAGTCATTAAGTCCGGTGATCCTGGGCTTCTTGGGGACAGGGACAATGATGATGACTTGAAGCAGGGAGGTGTTAAATATGTCTGTGAAGAAGGTGGGCAGTGTCTCAAGGTGGCGGTAGAAACACTGTCTGGTCCAGCAGCTTTTCAGGGGTTGGATTTTGATGGGCACCCTTGTGTTGGAACATGGTGTTTGTTATGGACAATCCGTGGCGAGCACAGAAGTCCAATAGCTGAACACCGCTCAGTTGAACGCACTCCACCGCTCGGAGGCCATTCTTCCGATTACTCCTCTCCAGATGTCACTGTCGTTACCCACGTGGGCATTGAAGAGAGACAACGGAGTCCCCGGTCGGTGAACTGTCCAGTACCCCTTACAGGGACTCCAAGAAGGCCGGGTACTCTGCACTGCTGTTCGGCCTGTAGACCGACACAACAGTGAGAGACCTGTCCCCAAACCAAAGGCGACCCTCTCATTCACTTGGGTTGAACTCCAACATGTGGCGGCTGAGCTGTGGGGCTATAAGCAAGCCCACACCAGCCCCCCAAACTGTGCGTGGAGGTGAGGCTGACTATATCTAGTCGGTACCGCTCAACCTCCCGCACAAGCTCAAGCTATTTTCCCCCCAGCGAGGTGACGTTCCATGTCCAGAGCCAGTTTGTGTGTCCGGAGATCAGGTCCACGAGAGGACGGACCCACGCCACTCGCTCGGGCTGTGCCTGGCCGGGCCCCATGGGGAAAGGCCCAGCCACCAGACGCTCACCGTCCAGCACCCACCCCAGGCCTGGCTCCAGGATGGGGCCCCGGTTACGCCAATCCGGGCGACGTAACTGGCCTCGTTGTTGCCACCAGCTTGAAGCCGACAACATAGGTGCTGGGATCATTCGGGCACTCAAACCCCTCCACCAATGATAAGGTGGCGGTACAAGGAGGAGGGGTTTATTCGAAGTTAGGATGCAATATTCAATAAAAATAATAGTTTCCTTGATAATACCATTCTGTCTTATAGTTTTCATATAGATCAAGACTATTCTAAAACTATTAGGTAAGGTCCAGTTTTGTCCTATTTATGTGATTCTTTTCATATCGATATCTGCTCAAATGACTTGTGTATGGACTTTTTGACAACCCTACAACAGATACTTCCCCCGCCTGTTATTTTTAACCAAACCATGACCACTTAATTTAGCTTCCTTTCATCTTTTGACTGGGTGCTGTGCCAGTGGCTGTGATTACCTGAGCAATGCAGCGTTAAGGATTACACTTACAGGTGGGTATTATAATAAATGGCTTCTCTGGAGTGAGTCTTCTTTTAGCGCACTCAGAGATGGCAGAGGGAGGTACAGGATAAACACAGAACAGTCTCTGCATCAGACGGTGCTACACTCCTGAAATAGATGATCAACTGCTGTGGGCCAATGTATCTTAATTAGACATGTATGACCTTAATACTCTGTCAGGTGCTGAACTTGGTTATTTACGTGGAAAAAGTATGGTTTAAAATGAGTAAATTGCTTATTGCCTTTGTGGTCGATGGCATGAAGTTGCGTAAAAAGAGCTGGGAAAAGGCAAGGAAAGTTTATTTGTAGAGCACAATTCAAAGTGCTTCACACAACAGGAAAAAATGCATTAAAATCACAAAGACATGGCAGAAATCACAAAACCTTAATTTAAAGACATTTAAAGCTGCCATTATCAGGCTATCCGTCAAATAGTTTAAGACATAAAAGAGAAGAGTGTAAAGAAAATCATTTTCAGTCACAGGCACAGCCAAACAAAACAGTTCTTAGCTTGGATTTGAACATTACTAGAGGAGAGGCCTAAAACATATCAAATTAGGAGGGGCATCGGGAATAAATTTGAGCTCAGACTTAAAGGTGCATATGTAATTTTATTGATGGAGAGTCTGAAACTTTCTCGTTCCCATTAAATGTTTAGGAAGATTTAACCAATTGAACCTACACTCAGTCAGCTCACTTTTATAGGCTATTGGATTGTGGAGTTCCCCAAAGTTCAGTTCTTGGTCTCACCTTATTTTCCTCCAAACTACATTCATATGACTCCATTTTAGATTACCTGTTGATATGATTAAAATGTCAGTTATTGTCACATTTATTTGCACATGTAGTGATGACGGCACATAAATAACTTGAGTATAAATGTATCACAGATCAGAGGGAAAAGCAAGTGCGACTGTGAGCAGACAGTGAAAGCAGGAGGAGGGCTGCTGCCAGAGGCTCAGTGTTGGAACAAGGAGCGTGCTGTGTTGATTTGATTAAATTCACTTCTGTTCTATTTGCTGTAGGCCTATAGTTACTCAGCTATATTTATGCACTTGTTCTAGCAGCAGATCTGTAGCGAACGCCGGATGGGAAATTAGCCCCATTTGACACTTCACACCAGAAAGCCCTGTTGGTCCCCCAGATTATTCAAATAGGAGGGCTATTAAAAATATCTTGCTGTAGAATGTAAATAACAATAATTATTTAAAAATAAAACATTTATTTTGACACAGAGATATAAATTAATCTGTAAAGTAATAACAATAATGTGCATACATCATTAATGTTAGGTTAAGGTACTTTATGCTTCCTGTAAGGAAATTTGCCCTCTATATTTGACCCATCCTTCTGTTGGGGCGCAGGTCGGCGCCATCATAGGCTTGGTCATGCCTCACTCAATTTAGCAAGCTAATCATTGGATGGCTGCTGTGATTTCAATATAAATGCTAAAAGTCTAAAAGTGGTTTGGATCTGCGCTAAGCTGAGTTAATGTTACGTATTAGTAAAGGTTTTACCGCTGTGTGTTTATGATATAATGCACAGATGATAGAGCTGTGAGTCACTAGACCAGAGTTGAGTGGATGTGTGGTGACAGGCCGGGAACAGCCAGCCCCAGTCTCTGGAGATGTACAGATATTGTTCACACATACACACGCGCACACGCGCACACACACAGACACGCACGCACACACACACGCATATACACACACGCACACACACACGCACGCACGCGCACGCACGCACACCACACACACACACACACACACACACAACACACAGACACAGACCACAAGCACACACACACACACAACACGCCACACACAGACATAGACACGCACGCACACAGCACACACAGACATGCACACACACACCACACACACACACGCACACACCACACACAGCACACGCACACACACACACACAACAGACACACACACACACAGACATAGACACGCACGCACGCACACACACACACAGACATGCACACACACACACACACACGCACACACACACACACACAGACACGCACACACAGACAAGACACCACGCACGCACACACACACACAGACATGCACACACACACACACACGCACACACACACACACACACACACACACACACACACACACAGACATGCACACACAGACAGACAGAACAGACTGGCAGCTCGCTCAATGTCACTCCAATATGTCCTCTCTCAGGGAATGCTGCCGTCACCCCCCAACGATGTGTCAGAAAATGGAGGCATATTTTACCTTCTTCTCTATGGACTTATTGTACCCTCCATTCATAGTGCAATCAGGAGGCATGCATGACTTAAAAAAAAATAATGTATATAAAGAAAACAAAAAAAGAACACATAACTCGACACAGAGAGAGGGGCGTAAAGTATATAGAGGAAAACAATAGACCTGCTTGGCAATTTAGAAGTCCCATTTATTCCAAAGTTTAACACATTTGTCCATGTTCAGATTAATGTCCGAATGTCATTTTTTCCATTTGTCTAATGTCTGTTACTATGTCAGTCCAGTCTTTGGTTGTTGGTGTGTTTTGTGTCATCATCCATGGCAGGAGAAGTACACACGTTCTAAAATTGAAAATTCAGTGGGAAGGCAATGTCAAAAACAGTTTTTTATTCACCAAACTCGGATTGCCTTTGAAGCATCTGGTGGACCCAGACAAGCCTCCGAGAGCAAAGCAAACACAACAAAGCTACTTTCTCAACCTGGTCTGCCATCGCACCAGGAGGACAGCCACTCTGGGAAATATAACAAAAACCCCTCGACCGTGCATGTGGAACGTCCAAATAGGGGCGTCTGGCGCGCGAATCGGACGCCGTGATCTGAACGCACCATTAGATTGTTTCTGCAAGACCTGGATTCCAAAATCCAGAAGCGCCTTGTCCCTTTTTCATAGCCTTGTTTTTTTTCATTTCTGCCCATTTCTGCTTTCTGGACTGTCATGTCCAACTCGATTTTACTGAAATGTGCAGAGTTCTCAGCCCTTATTTCAGCTCTAATTGACGCCATCTCGCTGCAATGCCATCATCTCCAACACCCGCTCAAGAATGATGTCTTTCTGGCCAGCCACCACTTGCCGGACCTGTTCCATGGAGAGCAGCAGTCGCTGATGCAGACCCACGTTCTGAGCCTGGCGGTGGGCTAGCTGCTACGCTAGCTGCTACGCTCGCGCTAGCTTGCTGGGAGACAGATTTGTCACAAGTGTGCAGATTAAATTGTTTGGAGGTCAAAAAACGATGTTCTTTGTTAATTTTCTGATTAGTCACCTCTTAAAAGTGTTTTTTTCTTGTTTTTTTGAAGGATTTGTGGTAGAAAAAGAGGTTTTTAGTGCAAAGCTGTCAGAAGGACAAAGCGATGCGGCCTGGCTAGCCCTGTGTCATACCAGAAGTCCAGTCAAAGGTTTTCTGCTTAACTACCTGACCCAAATCTATCTATTTATATCTATCTATATCTCATATATATATCTATATCTATCGATATAGATATATATATGAGATATATTGTATCTCGACCACATATGGTGATTAGATTGTCTAGAGTCTAGACAATTGCTTGCTATC
Source organism: Chaenogobius annularis (assembly GCA_015082035.1). Taxonomy (NCBI): domain Eukaryota; kingdom Metazoa; phylum Chordata; class Actinopteri; order Gobiiformes; family Gobiidae; genus Chaenogobius; species Chaenogobius annularis. The sequence continues at coordinate 7,065 of BJKM01000672.1, forward strand.
ACAGGGCAGCCACAGAACCGTTCACCTTCATCTTAGTCTATTAGAGCTCCCAATTCATCATATATACTTTGATGCCATTGGTTGTAAATTATGAAGTTACTATTAATCTGAATTCTAGAGACTTTGTGGCTCACTGACGTATTTCCCCCTGATCCTGTGTCCAGTATTGGGCGCTATAGCATTTTGAAAGAATGAGCATCCTGTTTCCAGTCATGAAATATAATGTGTATTACGTTTAGTTGAGTTTTACTGTATCTGATGTTTCTTTTCTTTTGTTTTTCTATCTAACTCCCAAGACAATTATGTCAAAACTCCCTCGCTTTTTATAGAAGTTACAAAAATGTCTCTTGGGAACAACCACATTTTCAAAGTAGGCTACAGTGAGCACAAATCAGAACAGCCTAAGTTATAATCCAGTTTTCAGCCCTGCATGGTATTTCTCTGTCTGTATTCTTTTATTTGATTTCTTTTAGCACACACTTCGTGCTGTTTTGAGGCTTATGTTGTGTGTGCTTCTCTCTAAGGCCAGTCCAACAACAAGAGATCCCCCAGGAATCTCCAAACAGGCATCATGAATTTTTCAACGCTGACATCAGCCATCTGCACCTCTCAGCCAACGCTACCCTTACACACACACACACACACACACACACACACACACACACACACACACACACACACACACACACACAATTCCCACATCTCACACACACACACACACACACACACACACACACACACACACACACACACCTGTATAAAGCATTCCTCTCACAGACACAGGCATCTGTTCTGTTTCAACACACTTCACCTCACGCTCTTCTTTGCATTTTTGGACGATATGCAGCTGGACACAGAAAAAAACTGCTAAAGCATTTTACTCATAATAATAAAATGACATATCCACCTAATGGATATTTCTGTTTGTGTATTTCACGTGTCGGAGCATTTACCCCAGAACTGAATTAGCCAGTGATGGTGATGAACTTAAGGCCTCATGAAGCAATAAACACAGAGAAACAGCTGCCACAGACGGAAATTGAAGTACAAGCTCTAATAGAGAATAGCGCCGTCTGTTGGCCATCTGCCAGAACTGTGTACGATTGAAATAGTCTATGGCAGGTGTGTCCAAACTATGGCCCCAGGGCCAAATGCGGCCCCCAGACCAATTTTTGTTGAACCTCACGCTTCTGCTGAGCTGGTAACAATCTATATTCAATAATGTTCCATTAACATGGTATGGTAACTATGTTAGTAGCAGCACTGAAATCACTTATTCAAAACACCTGTTGGAGGCACATCCACTCACAGTGCCCCCATGTGGCTGGAGTTGGCCATTTTTCAGTTTTTCAGTTTTTCTTCTTATTATTACATCATTATTCATCGCACACCATCTCTACCAGTACATAAACACACTAAGATACAAATGCTCTGCTAAGGTGCGATCTCAGTGGGGTGTCGTTAAATAAATGGTTTATATTTATATCCACACAAGGGAGTGAGATAATGACAAAGCCTCAGACCTAATTAGTCACACAAATGCCTCCTGTGCAGCTGCCTGGAGGTAGCACTCTCATATCCAGATAATGTAACCTTTCCTCACCCATTCCCCACATTTGAATATAAACATCATATATGGGCAGACCTTTCGTATTTTGATCAGAGGGACGACATTTCTCTGTCTTATACACCTCTGCCGTAATCTTAATATCCAGTGAATAGATTAATTTCATTTTTAATACTCTGTGAAAGGTTTTCTTCATTGAGAGAACTTGTTGAAGCAACCAACAATGAGTGGAACAGGCATTAAGACACTTCCTCTTAGTTTTCTCTCAGTTAGAGGTAATTTGGCAGGTTTGGACACCAGTTGGACACAATGACAGTATGTAGCAATCAATAACTACTCTGCTGTTAGAAAATAGTGTATTTGAACTCAGTTTGCACAAGAAAAGCAAAAGCTGTGTCCTTTAGAGATGCCATGCCTTCTCTGGACAGAAGCTTATTTAAAATGTAGTTCCAAAATATCTGAGTATTGTCTTGCTGTGGTTTATTATGTTAATGTTAACAAAAGGCTCAGATGACATTTATTTATAACCGGTTGAGGAGGGGATGGTGATGATAATGGATGAGGGAGAGCTATTTATGCACTGCGTCTGCCTCACACATAATTAGTCACACTCTTGGCGTTTGCCCAGCAACATATCTCTTCGGTCTAATAGTGTGAGACAGTACTGATTTGACTCAATTTACCAGTTTATGATGAAAGAAAATACCATTAGTAAGCTTATACAAATTGTCAAAAACTTCAAACTTCAGCTATCTTAAAGGTCCACTACGTAACCTTTCTGCTGGGGAATACGCGACTGTCTCTGTGATGTGTTTGCTTTATCTGGAATCTTACCTTTACAATTATGACTCTTATTCCAGGTTAGAAATGTATGTCCTAAATGTTCTAAGTTATGTCTTGATTATTTTACAATATAATACAACTCAGGTACCATCAAGGAACCACTGCACGCACATACACACTCCGAAGTGTGTAGCAGCAGTGCTTGATGCATTACTGGGTACAGTAGATGACATAGCATAGAGCTGCCCTTGGGTCCCGAATCCTGGAGCTGGAAGACATAAAGACCTTTTAAAGCCTCATAAAAAGGCTGCAGAGTGAGGAAATGGTGAGCAGAACAACCTGGGTAAAGCTCTGGAACACTGCTTCATTACAATCACATCTCCCTCAGGACATTTCACCAGAAGACATGTGCAGCTCGAGTCAGCAGAACACTGTATTTTATATCTTTTAGGGTCTGTGGTTTTTACCGTCCTTTCCTTCCGATATTTAGTAATAAACTATAAAATACTCAGATAATTATTTTACCTTCAAAAGTGGGAAGCCTCTCCTTTTCACATGCATTTCATCATAGCAAGCAGTCAATTTTAATCTCTGTTTTTCTAATTTGGAAAAATGGCATAACAACATTTTTAACACAACTTGTAAGACACGGAGACTGAATTTTTTGAATAACTGGAACTCAGAAGATATAGGGGGTATGTGAACGCAGACATTTTCTGAGCACTCAAGCCTCAAATGTCTGAGGAAAAGGAAAAGACAGGACTTAATACAGCACAACGCAGAATGACTCAACTCTGAATCAATCAAAAATGCTACTCATAACAATGATGAGGGAACACCACATCATAACATGAAAAGTATGTCTGTCTGTGTCTGTGTCTGTATGTCTGTATGTCTGTATGTCTGTATGTATGTATGTATGTATGTATGTATGTCTGTCTGTCTGTATGTATGTCTTCTACAGTTGTAGAAGAAGTGTGTATTAATCCAAACACAAGAATCTATGAGTATACTTTTAACGTTGTGTGAAGGAAGCTAATGGAAAATCCTAAACAGAAAAATGACATTCAGACTTAATTTGGAAATGGACAAATTTCACACATTAAGTGGGACTTTTATTTTAATATAAACGTGCCGTGATTTTGTTTCTTTTTATGTTTAGTTGGTGTATAATTGTGGTCTTCTTTTAATTTGTTCACTCTGGTCGTGTTGTGTTCTATAGTGTTCTATGTTTATTCTTAAAAAAAAAGAAAAATAGTCAAACAATTCGTCAAACCTAACACAAGCCTATGCTTCAGCCTGAAGAGAAGAGTGCACCCAAAGAACTGCCATGGGCTAAGCTGATTTATAGAACAAGCTGCAGGGAAACACATGTAGCTAATGCTACAGCTTTGTGCCTCATCTCCCACTGCCATGTCAGGACCACTGCACAGAATCTATATTATAATACCTCTACTTTGTGGAAACTCGTTATTTTCAGGCGCAAAAACATTCAACAAACATTCGTTCATGTCAATTTGTGAATTTCAATACATAAATGTGTTGCTTTGCTGATTGCAGAAAGAAATTTGATTCATTGAAATAGATAATGAACAATGTTTTTTGTTTGCAGGAACAATAAGGCTGTAGATGTACTGTAGATAGAAATTCAAGACATTTTGTGTTGCCGTAGCTCATTTGTACAAACACTAAAATAGGGCATTTCTTCTTGCATTTGCATATATCAAATGGGTGGCGTTTTGGGGTCTTTTTTGTATTTTCTATAGTGGATACATGTGAGAACTGTTGGTCACTGACTTGTTCTGATTGACCAAAGCTTCAGTTTGTGGTTTAAAACAAATGAATTCAGATTTAACTGTTTAATTAATAATGTTGTGCAAGTGCGTAAAGAGTAACTAGTAGCCTACTTTAAATAGTACATTTTATGAGTAGAATATACTTTTACTTGCATATTTGGCCCCTGTACTACTTGTAATTGAGTACATTCATAGCCAAGAAACTGCCCTTTTACTTGAGTACAAATGATCAGTATTCGCTCCCATAATTCAACCATTCACGTCCAAGGATCAATGAACAGTTATTGAACATTACGTTATGACCATCATCCAAACATAATGATACGCCAACATCAGCAGAGTGTGTGACAAAGCTTATTACAGCGTCTCAACCCCGAGGAACTTGTCACAACTCTCTCACAAACGCACTCAATCACATATAGACACACACAAGCTCACAGGCTCACATGTGTGCTCAGGTCCTTCCCTCTCTTCCTGCATGTGTGTATTCTCTGCTCCGTGTAAACATGTCTATTTATCCACTGTCAGAGTGTGTGTCGAGCGTATCCAGACTCACACATCATATGGGTCGAGTTTCTGCCTCTGCTGTTTCCTGTTACAGCGTGGATTAGTCAGCGCAGCCTTGCAGATTGTTGGGCTTTAGTTCTCAACATGTGTGTAAAAACATATTTTAAAAGGTTTGGGATGGATCTGCTCCTTAACGCATCTGCTAAACTTGACATTTTCAAGTTGTGCATATGAGAAAAGACTATTGCATGATTTTATAGTTTTCACTTCAGTGCTAATTTAACTTTGCTTGTTTTTCTCTGTATTTGTGTGATCAATACAATCATTTGAATCATTTGAAACGCTATTCCACCACACACCACTTCAGTCAGGTCCATTCGCTCTGCTGTGTTTTCATGGAAGTCGAATACATTTCAACCAGCCACAAGATGGAGCAAAGGAAATCTGTTTGGACAACCATGTGTCATCCACCTGTAGTAATCTGTGCAATGCTCTTAAATAATGTGAATCACCAGCGGTACAATTCTAAAGCCGGCAGAACACATGGACACAACGAATCATCTCACAAGTAAAGACAAGACAGGATTTACTTTTATTCTGCTGCTGCGAGATTCTAAAACGCCGTCTGTGTGGAGCTGTCAGGAGCAAACATGTCCAGACACATGGCAAATATCACTCTGAAACAAGATACAAGAAATCAGCAATGAAGCAGAGCGTGTAGCCAGACAGAGTACTCAAGTAACAATACTGTTACTTCAAAACGGTATGAGTCAAGTAGAAGTACAAAGTAGTCCAAGAAATGAGTCACGTAAGAAAATAGTATTGGGGAAACTACAAGGCTAGAAATTCTCTCCGATTTCTCTCTGCGTTTGATTCATAGTTTGAAGTCAATGTAACTGAAAGGACAAAACATTAAATAATGCACACAAAAGCCAATACAAAATATATTTTGGTACACAGGCTTTACATGGGACTGTGCAGAGTGAAATTGGGATGAAAGGTGGGAAGGACATAAAGCAAATTGCTGGAATTGCATTCACAATAGCATGGCCGACTGCACTTGGGGCTTGGCACATGTGCTGTCACTCTGCCACTGAGCAGCACACAAAACACCTCACAAATGATGTTTGAAGGAGCGGTGCAAAAAACACACTTGTTCAATGTAAAGCTTTTGTCGTTTGTTGACTTACTCATAATGGGAAAAGTACTTTTACTCAAGTAACAACTCTGTTATGTACACTGTCAAATAGCCCAGGCCTTTTACACAATTAGGAGTAAAAAAACCAGGCGTACTCAAGTTTCAAAAAGTTACTCAAGTAAATGTACTCCCCACCTCTGCATTAAAGACTTGCCTTGTGTTTTGTTCTTCTGATTCCAAGCTGTATTTGTCCTGTCTGTTTGCGTTAGTATTTGTCCTGTGCGCGCAGTACAAATCTATGGATGGAAATTAACGCTGGAATTTACTGACCGTTTATGTAGCGTGACTGACAGCGTGCGTGTGCGGCGTGTGTGCGTACGCGCGCGCGGGCTGAATAATTGGGACTTCAATGCCCACAATCCCCACAGACCCGCAGCTCGCGCCCGCCCCCTTTTCCACCGCCCACACTCATTCAGAGGCAGGGCACAGCTGCGATTGGCCGAGTCTCCTACTGACGTCAGGACCCAACGTGGGCTTTGAGGGGCGTGATTGGGTAAACTCTTCTGCATGTCGTCCAATCAGAGCGCAGAGTGAGTTCTCTGACTAGGAAGTGCTGTTAAGGTGGAACGGCGGAGATGCTGCATGCCTCTGGAGCCAGCAAATTGAGACGTGAACTGCAAACTATTGTTCTTTCTAAACTTTATGGACGGCGGCCATGATAACATTGGTAATGTTATCATTGGTAATGTTATCATGGCAACGTATTCTGACATTTAACCTCCTTAGTAACATGTTTGTAAGATGAACACAGCGCAGTAAGATAGACGTCTTTCCATTTTTGGCCCTCAACAACGTAAGCACATCTGAATCAGCAGGTTTACCAGTGTATTTGGCCTTATTAAGCTTTTACCAAGTGTTATCGGACCCTGAAAAGACAATAAATGTTATTAGATTTAGTTGGAAATCTGTTTTAAATACAAAGGTTAAAGTTTTAAGTAATGAGTGGGCTAAATTGGAAGAGGAAATAATCTTCTTATGCACCGTCCTGAAGTAAACCTGTAACGTACACAATATCCAAATGGGATAATAGTTTGGAGTAACTTTTCTTGTCGTGCATAGACACACAAACATATCAAAGTCATTTAGGCATGTCTTTTACAGAGCAAATGGGGGCTGACGGAGTGTGAAGTTCCTCTGTGGTTCTGGAGCTGCCCATCCTCTGGAGACTTCCTCTGCACCAACATCATTTTTCTGTCTCCAAGGTCAGTCACACCACACTCACCTTTGCTTCAGAGAGACAGGGCAGTGGTCTGAGCGTTCACATCAGCATGAAGGTCTTAGGTCAGATCCCAACTCGGAACTGTGTGAACCGCCATTGTGTCCTTGGGCCAGAACTCTCACCCTCCTAAATGTGCCGCGTGAGTGATTGTTGTTTGCCCGAGGGGCTGATGGCCAGTGTTGGGAAGAATACTTTATTAAATGTATTTAGTTATACAATACTGAATAACTGCATTAAATACAAATGTAAAAATTGTGTTGCATCATATTTTAGTACAAAACATGCAACATAAGCTTTTAGTTTGTTTCATTCATTCATTCATTTATTTATTTATTTATTGATAAGAACCTCTAACACAAATTAGAGAAGGAAAAAATTGCCAATGCACTCACTATAAGAGCAGCATTTTTCAATTTTTCTCCATAACTGCGTGAGGTTTGAAGCCTAAACTGTGCGCTCAAATACCACTATGTATTCCTCTGAGTTTAGAAGTATTCTGAATGAAGAATCAAAATACATGTTCTCAAAATTAGTATTCTGAATACATATTTTTGGAACATGTATTCAGTTAATTCCCGACTCTGCTGATGGCACAGATTGGCAGCCTTGTTTCTGTCAGTCTGCCTCATGGGCAGCTGTGTCTTAGGGTGACAACGATTGATCGGAATAATTGTGTGTAGTTGACTACTAAATGAATTGCTAGTTGCAGCTCTAATGTGGTTATAGAAGTATCTTATACCACTGAGTGAATTAATAATGCATGGAATTGGAAAGAAACCTTTGAGCGCCTGGAAAAGCTTAATTATGCAAGACTATATTGTTATTATTAGTAGCATCGAGCAACACTCACAGTTGTTTTACGGTTAATCTGTGCCCATTTGGATGTCGGAACCATAATGCGAGGAGTCTGGGGATTAATTACCTTCTTAATCTCTCCTAGACCATTAGGTAATGCAGATTAGTACAAAGAGCTACTTTGTGAATTAATGTTGCTTTTGGTGAAAGAGGTTCCCTTTAAAAGATGATGAAGTTGTTCCTGCAAAAATGAGACGGAGTTGATGGAATGAGAATATGTGAAGTCTGTGCTGGGGAAAATCCTTGTGTCAGACTGTGGTTATCCTGGGTTAATGTGTTACCTTAGAGCAGGTGGTCTTTGTAGCCCGCTGCAGTTTCAACACAGCGGGTCCCATATCTAACTCTAAATTGCTCAATGTGTGAGCGCGCTTTAGCGAGTTGTTCATGGTCTACTTCTTATTCAGCGTGGGAGGATGTTCTTTTTTTTCAGAATAAATGCTTTGTAATTTAGATGACTGCGGTTATTAGAAGTGGTTATACTCCTTTCTATAAAACGAAGAATTAGCTGCGTTGTTGATACACCTTTACAGTCACAAATAGGGCTGTAGTCTTTTAGTCATCGGTCCAACCACATTTTGTTATTTGTTGACAAATCATTTTATTGGGATTATATATTTTTCCAACCACAGCGGAAAGGAGAAAGCATGGAGTGAGTTAGCTGGAGCCCTTTTAGTCCATGAATCGATGCACAGGGCTTCGATTAGTCCACCAAGAGTTTCTATAGTTAGTTAGTTTAGTTTAGACCAGAGCCGTGAAAAGTGTCAGGAAGTTTGTGACGTAGAACTTTGCAAAATCCCTATAGAAACCTTCAGTGTGCTCAGCTGTATGATTAGCAGTAGGATAAGAAAAAATAAATCAATAAATCAGTATTCATGAGTTTCAACTTTTCAACAAAATATTCTATCTTTTGACCGTTCAAAAGATATAATATTTTGTTTTAAATCGTTAATTGCCATGGCAACAGTGCTAGATTTTCATCAATCTAAAACCCATGGATAGATTATATAACATTTCTTTGAACAATTTAATATCCCGATAGTGACTCCAAAACAATGTATAGTTAGAGTCTGCGCTCAAGCTTGGGTTAAATAATGAAGCTTATGTTTCCTAAAAGGATCTGTAGTGTTTGTTAACACGCTGCATTGGATAATGCGATGCTGGTGGGTGACCTTAATTGAGACTCGGGGACTGCCCTTGGGTTAACCCGCTTGTTATCAAATGCGGTTTGTGTCTTACTGGAAAGCCTCCATGGATGCCAGGGTTGACGGTCCCATTCAATGTTGCCGGATTAATGGCCGTTTGATCAAGTTCAAAGGCAGAACTGCCCTGGATAAACTCATTATAAGCAGCGCCAAAAGACTGCTGGGATAGTCTGGAGCTCTCTACATGGAAAGACTTTAACTACGCTGCTGCAGACTGTACAGGTCTCACAGGGCAGTCTGTACATAACATGTGTGTAGAGCCAGGAGGTAAAAGACGGCTTATCCTTGAGTAGTGAGGCTATTTTCAGCTAGTTCATTAGTAACTATTCTAATATGTGACCAACAATTTTTCTGCACGAGTTCAGCATTTGTCCTGAATGTTGATTTTGCTGCGCATTTATGCTAGATGCCCTTCTAAGGCGATTCTCTCCTCATTGTTAGGCTACATTGTGTGTCCATTACAAATTATATGACCCTAAATAGCTGCTATTGTTGACAGTGATGGAGTATATTATATTCATTTACTGTATATTCCACTTTTATTATGCGAGCTAAATTGATATTTCAGTTTCTTGGTGTAACATGTGACTACTCTACATGGTTGCACGTCTAAGTATGCCACATAAATGAGAATAGAAACTTATTGGCTAAGTATTCTAGTTTCCTCTTTTCTGTCTCATATCACGAACTGCAGATATTATTAGAGTAAAGTAACTTCCTTATGTTAAACGAAACCCTGTTTTCCCCTTTGCTCACAAAAGCAAAGGCTAAATTACATCATGCAGTGGGGACTTTTCAGAAACAAACTTCAGAAAAATACGATGAGTACCTGTACTAATCATCATTTTGAGTTCCTGGTGCCTCCTCACTGCATTTACACCTGACCTTTTATGCAATTAAAAGTCATCATAAAGACGTCTAATCACGCTGGCTGAGTAATAAACCCTTTCCTCTGCTTTGTACGTGTACGTGTACGTGTACGTGTACGTGTGCGTGTGCGTGTGCGTGTGCGTGTGCGTGTGTGTGGCTACGCTGATGCTAAGTGCGTCCACATAAGCTGTCATGTATTTGTGTCAGCGCGTCTGTGTGAGTGCGATTCATATCAGTCGGAGCTTTGTGCATGACTGATCGCTTTGTGTGTCTGACCACAATTGAAAATGGATCCATCTCTCTCCTCCTCCTCCCCTCACTGCTCTGTCCCCCTCACTGCTCTGTCCCCCTCACTGCTCTGTCTCCCTCACTGCTCTGTCACTGGCTGTTCCTGTGCAGACTGGCTCCACCTTAAGAGCAGCTTTAGCAGCCTGTCGTGTTTGTGTTGAAGCCAACAGGCACAATATATTACAGTCTAGGGCTTGCTGCTGAAAAGCCCGCTGGATCCTCCACTGACCTGCTGTTCTTTCCTGCCTTCCTCTCGCGTTTTTTTTTTCCACATTTAGATTAAAAACAAAGCTCTTACTCTCTCTCCCCTCCCTTCTTCTCCTCCTGCTTCTCCTTCTTTCTGCGGCAGTAGTCAGGACTTCAGCGTGTCAGCAGAGATTGTGGAAGGGGAAGAAAGCTCACAAGAAGACTGTTTATGTTTATGTTGTGCCTCCGGACGCCTAGGTGGAGAAACTTGCAGCGGAGAGTTGGGGAGGAGATCGGAGGTGGGGGGGGGGCTCGCCTGGATGAAATTACCCCTGTCATGTCACTACGCGTGGACCTTGACTGATCACAGAGCCAGGAATACAAGGTGAAGTCTTTGGGAAACACAGCCGAAGAAGAAGAAGGAGGTCAAAACAACTGCTCTGTTTTATCATGTTGGATAACTGCAGAAAGGCAATGCTTAAATGTGTGTCAGCAGGAACTCTCTTTAAAGGACACTGAGAACGAGGACTTCTACCCAGCAGCAAAGACTTGTACCGAGTGTCTGAACAAGAAGAGTGACCAGTGGAGGGCAGAGGAGTGGAGGGCCAGGGCACGAACCTGGCCATCAAACGGACTGGCAGCCTCTCCTCTCCAGGGATCATGTACCCTCAGGGCAGGCATCCGGTACGTACCTCCACATGACTCTTCGTCCCCACATCCTCATCTTGACGCCGCACCTCATTGTCTGCCCTCGTTGTCACTTATTCTAATAGTCGCTTCCTCTTTCTCAGTCAGTGTTTAGTTATTATACTCTAGTCTAAGAATGTCAAGTTTATTAGGTCAATCGATAATCGTGATTATTCAGGTCACAATATAATGGTAAGAACTGAAAAATAATAATTGTGATGATTTTGGAAGCAAAAAAAGTATTTTTTTATTCAATTTGCAGTCCAAAAAATGTAAAGTACATTTTATCTGGCGGTTTTTTATCCTATTATATGAATTTTGTTTTGTCATTCAGGAAGTTTAATTTCATAAAGCTGGTCACAAACTTGAGGAATTAGACAATGGTTTGGGGGTGGTTTGGGGGTGGTTTGAGCCCCCGATTACACCTCTCTCTGCTAAAGTCAGGTGTCTGCGAGGTTCTCTGTGTTGGTGGCATTTGCTAACTCTGAAAGTATTACAGCTCGGTAATGTTTGTGGCATGTCCACATCTGTTCAACATTACTGCATGGCATGTCAGTTTTGCGTATTCCCGTTCGCCGAGCAAACACCACGCGTACAGACAACTTAATGAGTAGCCGGACTTCCCTTCAATCCCTTCCATTACCGCACCAAAAGTTCACGAGTTCATGTTTTGCTTCCCCAGTTAATGCCGCCTCAAAATCCATCTCGACTTTCAGCCTTCATCAGCGGGGACAATTCGCCAGTCATTCCCCCCACGCCGGCTAAAATAAAGGTCAACCACAAGGACCAAAAAGCACACAGGAGGATGAATGGCGGCTTAGGCTGAGCACGGTTTAGACCACTTGTTTCAGATGGGGGTCTGGTCCGGTTGCTATAATCAGATTTGGTTATCAGTCTCTTTGTATCTGCTACAAATAGGTCAGCGGACACTTCAGCCTCTCCAGTCGTTCTGTCTGTGAGCCAGCCAACGAGCTATCACACAGAATTATGAATGACACTTTCACTAGAGGAGAGCGTGAGGAATCAATTATAACACACGGGGCAAGAGCAGGGACTGGGAAAGCAACATGACGATGAAAAAGTGTAAGATGAGAAGTATAAAGACAGAGTTCTTAGAGAGAGCGCGACTGTTGGCGGCGCCAGGAGAATAGAAAGTGACAAGAGGTTTGTGTGAAGCTTCTTGTGTTGTGTTCTATCAGAAGGCTTCCTGCAGAGATCTTCCTCCTTTGTGATAAAGTTGAGTAGTAGATTGAGCCACCGATCGATCGCTCTTGCTCCTCCACCATCTCTCTCTGTTTCTCTGTTTCCCTCGGCATGTGTGCGCGCGTCTTCCTGCGAGTGGAACTTTACTGGTGTTGCTGTGAAATGTGATCCGTGTTGAGGTGTGAGGCCGCGTGTCCGTGTGCATGCCAGGCTTTTGTCTCTGAGGAAAGTGAGTGTTTGCGCTGCTCTAAACAGTGATACGCTATAGAGAACACACAGGGTATCGTTTCTGTAAGGGAATGATTAGCTTTGTCATACATCTTTTCTGTTCAGTCTTAAACAAACAGTTGAAACACTAACCCACATTTTGTGCAGTGATGGTAAGATGTGTCACAACATTGTTCCTTTTTATTATAACTTCATCAGATTGAATACACTATATATCATACATTATTTTTTCTTTCCTTGTCAAGAGAAAAGGTCTGTCTAAATGTGGTTTCAGTATGCCATGCTTGTCTGCTTTATCGATGGTGACAATAAACATCCTTTGTTTGAGTCTTGTTTGGTTTCCACTGGGAGATGGGGACTAAGCGCAGACGGGCAACAAGCTATTACTATGTCATGTAAACTAATTAGGCAGCCTGTATTTCGCTAAATTGTCTTTTCCCTTTTTTTAGGTTTTAACCAAAATATAATCTTGAATCATCATCAAAAACACCTATAGTAATCTGCCATGTTTAGTCTGTAGCTCTCTACTTCCTTTAGTTTTAAAGGCCTTACACATTCACCAAACTTGTCATTGTTTCAGTTCACAAATTCTCTGCAAAGCTTAGCAAGTTTAACCTCCACCTGCCCTACCATACGTGGACATGAACTTTGTGCTATGACCTGGTACAATGCGTCTCTCCTGTTAACTTCAGTGTATGTTGTGCACCGTCCCCGTCTCCTTATGTCCCTTTAAAGAACTACATTGAACCAAACGCGAGTACACATTGTTTTTAGCTGGTCACAAACTGCTCTGTTTTTCATTGAACCCTCTGTTGGTTTCATCAAAACTAAAGCCTGCATGTGTTTTACTTATCTGATCACACAAGCTATTCAGAGGGGTTTTTATGGGACATATCCGGGCTAAGTGTCCAACACAGTTAAAAAGCCTGCATATATATATATACAGAGAGGTAACTCTAAAGTGCATCAGTAAGTTCCCATTGAGTTTTATCGTCAGTCCCAGTGGTGTGTGGACTATAACTCCGTGTTTCCCTTCAATCCTCTTCGGTCCTCTTCGGTCCTCTTCGGTCCTCTCTGGTCCTCTCTGGTCCTCTTTCCGCTCGACTGTCTTGGTCTGAGCAGATGAAATGGCCATCCAGGCTCATGCTCTGTGTGTTACTTTTCATCATGGCAGACTTTGTTCTCAGTCCTTGGGAGGAGAGGGTTAAAAGCGGTCTGATTTGCCAGGCGAGCTGAGCCGTAATTGGTTCCACTGGATTTTTGTGGCAGGAGCTATCAGAAGTGCGTGTATGAAGAAGTGTGTCTTTGTGCATCTGTGTACAAACTGTGTGCTTTCCTCTAGCGCGTTACTGTTCCCCCAGTGCGTAGATTAAAATGTGTGAAAGTATAATTTATGCCTTTATGTGTCTGTGTAAATGTAAATGCTTTAGCGGTTGTCCTTGTGTTCCTGTAAAAGCGATGTGAGAGGAAGAAGACGTGTGCTGGTGGATGCTGTGCGACAATAACAATAAATAATGTCCTAGGTTGACCTCGGCTTCAGCTGTAAATGTGCAGGCTCTTGATTGGCTGCCACGCCCCCAGGATTGCATTTTGGACGACTCTGGTGTGAAGTTAGAAAAGTGGTATTTGAAGGAAAGGGTCTTTGCTCACTCCAGTTGAACCAAATGTGCAGGTGCGCCGGAAAAAAGAAGGAAAAAAGAATAGCTCTTTCAAGGCGTGATCTTGCTGTTATTGGTGAACAAAGTCCACAAAGTTAAACTGTGGAAATTGGACCCAGATCTTTTTATGGACCAGCTGCTGTAGTCGTGGAAATGCCCTTCACTAATGCCGTATCCTTGGACAACGTTTTGGATGCGTTCCAGCAATAGATTGGTTCCAAAACCCTGGATTGGAATCCAAAAGTAGATCTCTGAGGATTTTAGGGGGTTGCCTTAAGTTTTGATCAGTTCAGAATTGAAATGGGTCCATGGAAAGAACACTAATCCCCAAAACCTCACTCTCACATCGTGGTTGACCCAAGTCCGGATGACAAAAAGTGCGCTGTGCCAATACCCATATGAAGAACATTAAGTAAACTGGAAATATTTTGAAGTAAATACTTACAAGGGAAAGCATTGTTGATACAAACCCGTATCCCGATAATGACATTAAAATGAATCACAAAAGTGCAGAATTATCACGTTATAGCCTGAACATAACCTTTTCGCCATTATTATTTTTAATCAGCTCTTTTTGTAGCATTTTTATTAAACAATATACTCAATATTCAAAGATTGCATATCTTCAAAGCAACATTCTATGATATTATCTAATTTGGATATATTGCCCGCCTCTAGTGTCTTATTTGTTCATAGAATAATAGTGTATCAGTATCTATATGTTCAGATTGGAAGATGTGTCGACTTATAAACGTTTAAACTTTGTAAACAAACAACGATAACTAACAAAAGTGCACTTCTGCTAGTCACTTTTTATTTTATTTTAACCACCTTAAAATCTTTTCAACAGATTAGGAAAAGGCAAACAACAATAATAGCACCTGATTAAATTAATTTGACGGCATTCTTTGAAAATTGTTGTCGCTCAAAGGGAGTGAGGCTCCAGGATTCATTTGGCACAGTTTAAAAATGGTAGGAAAATAGTTGTAATCAATTGTGCAGCCGCACATTTTGTGGGCTGCTTTGGCCTTGAGTGTATTTCTTTTTTTTACAGCCGCATGAACGAACTTGTGCCGGATGTGTGGCAACTGAAGTGTCCCGTGCGCTGGGTTAATGAGTCCAAAGACACACGTTTGTATGTTTTGATATTGATTCCAAAAGGGTAGACACGTGTTTAGTGACATGTGCGGGCTCTGGAGGTGTGTGTCTTTCCTCTCGCACCAAAGGTGTCCTTACTTTATAAACCACAGGATCTTTCGATGCAATAAAAGCCACATAATGATGAATGGTATGTGCGTTTTGCTTTTCCCCCCGCCTCGTCTCCGGCCCAGGCCTGTTTACGTTTAATTCCTCGCAGCCGTCCGGAGCGCGTCCCCAGAAAATGATCACCAAAAAAAAAAGCCAGGTTACAACAATACAGCTGCGGCGGGGACGACCCAGAAAACAAGCAGAAACGTCCTGATGCGCCTCCATTTAGGCAAAACAGATTACGCCCGTCCTCTGATTTATGAAAACAGGACATTTTCTATCCCCAAATCCTCCCGTCTTTGTTGTTCAAAGAAACGATCAGAGCAAAGCTTGGCTATCGTCCAGGCCCTCCTTTGACTGCCAGTCTGCCTGATTTGTAATCCACCAATGACTTAGTGAGGAGCTGTTGCTGTAACGGTGTTTATTCATTGACGAGCTTCGTTCATGACTTACTCCTGGACTTTATTTGTCTTTGTTTTCTTCTGCAGTAGAATACACTCACATGTAAATTGTGTTTTGTATAGCAATTGAAGATAAGTAAGAGTTAATGTACTTTGAACAAATAATTCTGGCATTTAATTGTTAGTCCCATTTAATAGTTTGTGTCAGATCACTTTTAAAAGCTGCCAGAGTATTGTTTTTCATGTGTATTTCTGTTACCATTTCTCTCCAGTGTAACGTGACAAAGAAGACACATACATACTGTCTGTATACTGTCATGCATCTTTCTGAATTCTAGTTCTCCGTCTCATCAGGTTTATTATGCACCCTTGCATTTTTTATTGGATTCGGTTTCCAAAATCACCTTGCATTTGAATAATTTGTAACATTTGGTTGACCTACGCGCAAACGTCCGACACTGTGTTTGAGAATAAAACGTTGAGGTCGTCAGCAGAAGATGGAAAGTCTGATGGCCGTAGTTACATTTCTCTCCCTCCGTCTCCTCCCTGAAGCAGTTGCATTTTTCATCTCCACACAATTCAAACCAATGAGCTGTAGCACGGGCCCATTGCGGCGCACATCACAGCGCCAACACACACACACACACACACACGATGGGTACACTGGGGGCACTGACACGCCACACCTTCTCATCTATTCCTCCGCCTTTTCCTTAATATTTCACCAGCCAATTATTATTTTATGTGCCTCTACTTGTCGCACAGATGAACCGGCAAATGCATGAACAAAAGCCGTAAGAGGACGGAGGGAGGAAGAATAGAAAGGATTGTTTAAATGTTGGTTTGGAAGGTGCTGATATGAGTCCCGGCGCGCCCAGACGTGCCAGTACGTTTATTGGTTGAGGGCGGAAGTGTGGCACGAGCTCGACAGCCGACTGATAGAACCATCTCGTTCCCGATCACTCGCAGACTCGCATCCGGATCAGTTTCTGAGGTGGATCCAGTGCCAGAGGGAAAACATGCATCTGCTTCCGTCACAGCAAACGGAGAGAACAGCTATGAACTCCTGAAATGTACTGGGCTTACTAAATAACCTGCTTGAATCACGAATACCGCCTTTGCCAAGATACAATTCATACAGTATTAAAGTTAGGAATGCTTTCATCAAAGAAATACTAATTGATAGATCGATACTAACTCAAATGGAAATGGATCAGTGCTGGAAAAAAACACATGAAAATATTATTTTGTGTTGAAAAAGTCATTATGAATTAATCATTATTATTATTTTTCATCACTGTGGTGTAAAAACGTCCTTGGTATCAAAAAACAAGTTCGACAGTTTATTACACAATTTAATTTTAAATTCTGCTGTGTTTTCAGTTGTTAAAGGCGCTGTGCCTGATTTGACCGTCTTAAAAAAAACGTGAAAAACCCCCTCGGTGTGAATTTTAAACTGTTTGCAACGGCCCAAACCCACTCCTCACTTCTTCATGTGTTCCAAGCCTCCTAATTATTCACTGTGATGATTTTAGAACATTCAGGAGCGAGTTTTGTCGTCACGGTAAAGCTAACAACAACAACAACAACAAGCGCACTTCCTGTTTTTCGGAGCGTAAAACACCATATTTAGACGCAGAACAGACTTTGTGGACTTATTTTGACCCGGACAGCTGCGTTAACGACCATCTGTACTGGAGCAAAACAAATTGTGCTCAACTACATCGAGTACAGCGCCTCTTTACTGAAAAACTGCCTGGTTATATTGTCGGGCGCATTCATAAATTCATAAAAAGGTGAATAATATTTGGTTTAGTATTGCACTGGCTTCCTGACCTCGTTATCCTACGCTTCTGCAGATTTATCGTAGATGAGGCCGATTCTCTCCATGTCAAACCGCCTTTCAAACCTCTGGCTATATTTAACAACTGCTGTTCGACGTAAACAAAGCGCGCTTTCGCCCTGAACATCACATGACATGAGGGACAGACAGGTGACGGTTACAGTGGGTGCACCCGGCTCTAGTCCCGCTATGTGATCCGCCTCACCCCTCGCTCCCTCAGATAATCCCTCCTTAATTCCCTGTGCGCCCTGTGCCAGCTTCGTCCAAATTGTGATTGACTTCTGCCCCGCACAGCCCACCCGCCCCAGCCCCCCCGCGCACCGCCCCTCACCAGCAGCTCCTCGTCCTGCTCCTAGATTAACCGGATCAGTTTTGGGTTTCAGCGGCGGTGCTGTTGTGTCTCTCGCAGACCCACACACATAAACACACAGATAGAGGGTTGTTTTTGGCCTGTTTTGGCGATCGGACCCCTGACAGTCTGTGCAGCCATCTGTCACAACACGCACCAAACAACTGTTCCTACGTGCAGCTCTGTCTTTGGAAACACCGTGGTCCAAAGTGTTAACGTTCCGCACTGTTCCTGTCATTTCCACGGGGGCTCAACTCAAAGGAGAACGCACTCATTTGACTTTCCACTAGTGTTTTTATTCTGACAGGCAGAGATCAGCGCAGGCACGGAATCCGTCTGCCTTTCCCCCCAGGAGCTTCCAACTCGCTTTGTGTATTTTTTGTGTGTCTTCCTTTTCCTTCTTGCTCATATAGAATAAAAACTTTCTTCGCTCCAGGCACGAGGAACCTTTTGACTAAGGTACAAGTTGAAAATCAAAAATGAGACATTTTGTCCGACAGCAGAAAGAAATGTAGCGGTGCGTGTGCGCTATCAGTGCCGCGTTCACGGAGGCGCTCGGACCCTCAGATCTGGTCTAATCCTGATTTGTGACTATGGGCTTTGTTAGATGACTTAGTGCTGCTGATGTAACGCGCCCGCAGCACTTTGTCTGTGTGTGTTGCTGGCAGCAGATGGTGGAGCGCTATTACCACAGCGCGGCGGACACTGGAGGGACTGACTGTGTTGACTGTAGCAGATCCTCAGCCTCCTCCCCGCAGTGTCGGGACCATCCACAGCCCCCCACCCCTCTCTCTGTCTCTCTCTTTCTCTCTGTCTCTCTCTTTCTCTCTCTTTCTCTCTCTTTCTCTCTCTCTGTCTCTCTCTGTCTCTCTCTTTCTCTCTGTCTCTCTCTTTCTCTCTGTCTCTCTCTTTCTCTCTGTCTCTCTCTTTCTCTCTCTCTCTCTTTCTCTCTGTCTGTCTCTTTCTCTCTGTCTCTCTCTTTCTCTCTGTCTCTCTCTTTCTCTCTGTCTCTCTCGTGCCTTGTCTCTCTCTTTCTCTCTGTCTCTCTCTCTCTCTTCTCTCTGTCTCTCTCTTTCTTTCTTTCGCTCTGTCTTCGCTCTCACGATACGATACGCACCCTGACACTCCGAACTTGATACTAGACGTGTCCGGATACACACACACACGTGTGGTTTTTTTTTCATGTTCCTTAATATTATAATGCAGTTGTCCGATGAATAATTCACCCCTTTCACTTCATCAGATTCCGCGGCAGGTGCGGCATGAATGCTTTAACTCTGCAAATTATCCGGAATTTATGCTGTTTTTAAAGTATCACAAACACATCTCTGTATCAATATGTATCCTTCACAATATAGTGTATATAGATACATCTCTCTCCTCTCTCTCTCTCTCACACCACACTCTTTCATCAGCGTTCTCTCTCTTCCCCTCTCTCTCTGACACTCTCATCAGCTTCCCTCTCTTCCCCCTCTCTCTGAACTCTTTCATCAGCGTTCTCTCTCCCTCTCTCCCTCTCTCTCTCTCCCCCCCTCTCTCTGACACTTTCATCAGAGTTCTCTCTCTTCCCTCTCTTTCTGACCCTCTTTCTTCAACATTCTGTCTCTTCACCCCTCTCTCTGACACTTTCATCAGCGTTCTCTCTTCCCCTTTCTCTCTCAGACACTCTTTCACCAGCGTTTTCTCTCTTCCCCCTTTCTCTCTGACACTCTTTCATCAGCGTTCTCTCTCCCCCTCTCTCTCTCCCAACCCTCTCCTCCTCTCTCAAACACCCTTTCATCAGCGTTCTCTCTCTTCCCCCTCTCTCTCTCTCTCTGACACTTTTTCATCACCTCTCTCTCTCTCCGACACTCTTCATCAGCGTTCTCTCTCTCTCAGACACTCTTTCATCAGCATTCTCTCTCTTCCCCTTTCTCTCTCAGACACTCTTTCATCACCCTCTCTCTCTCTCTCTCTCTCTCCGACACTCTTTCATCAGCGTTCTCTCTCTTCCCCCTTTCCCTCTCAGACACTTCTTCATCAACGTTCTCTCTCTCTCCCTCAGACACTTTCACCAGCGTTTTCTCTCTTCCCCCTCTCTCTCTCTGACACTTTTCATCACCTCTCTCTCGCTCTCTCTCTCACTCTCCGACACTCTTTCATCAGCGTTCTCTCTCTCTGACACTTTCATCAGCGTTCTCTCTCTTCCCCCCTTTCTCTCTCAGACACTCTTTCATCAGCGCTTCTCTCTCTCTCCCTCAGACACTCTTTCACCAGCGTTTTCTCTCGTCCCTTTCTCTTTGAGACTCTTTCATCAGCGTTCTCTCTCCCCCGTCTCTCTCTCTCCCACCCTCTCTCTCTTCCTCTCAAACACCCTTTCATCAGCGTTCTCTCTCTTCCCCCTCTCTCTCTCTGACACTTTTCATCACCTCTCTCTCTCTCTCTCTCTCCCCAGACACTCTTCATCAGCGTTTCTCTCTCTCAGACACTTTTCATCAGCATTCTCTCTCTCTCTGACCACCCTTTCATCAGCGTTCTCTCTCTTCCCCCTCTCTCTTCTCTGACACTTTTTCATCACCTCTCTCTCTCTCTCCTCTCTCTTCTCCCAGACACTCTTTCATCAGCGTTCTCTCTCTCTCAGACACTCTTTCATCAGCGTCTCTCTCTTCCCCCTCTCTCTCTCTGACACTTTTTCATCACCTCTCTCTCTCTCTCTCTCTCTCTCCCAGACACTCTTTCATCAGCGTTCTCTCTCTCTCTGACACTCTTTCATCAGCGTTCTCTCTCTTCCCCCTCTCTCTCCTGACACTTTTTCATCACCTCTCCTCTCTCTCTCTCCCAGACACTCTTTCATCAGCTTTCTCTCTTCTCAGACACTTTCATCAGCGCTTCCTCTCTTCCCCCTCTCTCTCTCTGACACTTTTTCATCACCTCTCTCTCTCTCTCTCTCTCTCTCCCAGACACTCTTTCATCAGCGTTCTCTCTCTCTCAGACACTCTTTCATCAGCATTCTCTCTCTCTCTGACACTCTTTCATCAGCGTTCTCTCTCTTCCCCTTCTCTCTCTCTCTCTCTCTGACACTCTTTCATCAGCCGTCTCTCTCTGCGCCTCTCATTTCTCTGTATGGTTGTCAGCGTTGTCCATCACTGGCTTCACACAGTAGTCCATCCATCCTCTTGTCACACACTCTGATCTATGTGTGAATTGACAGATATTTATTACATTGTGGGGACTAAAATCCATATACACTCAATTCATGGAACCTGCCGTACTCGTGGGGGCCACAATCAGGTCTCCACGACATTAATCTTTTATTATTGGATCTACATGGTTTAAAGTTAAAGATGCTCTATAAAACTTTTAGGTTGGGTTGCTGGAACCTAGATACAAATACTAACTAGTTCTGATAGAAGACCATGTTAAGGCGAGACAATGCTCTTTGAACAAAATTGTCAAATCTGCTCCTAATTGTTTTTTATTATTTAATATAATCCACTTCATCCATAGACTTTTATGAGGCATTGTTGAAATGTTGTATTGTGACAACTCGGTTAGGGTTTAGGTTAGGCAAGTGTGCCCATAAGTCATGTAAACCCAGCATGTGTGTCTAGCTGTGTGTTTGTTTTCCTGTCTGGTGTGTGTGTGTGGCAGTAAATGCCCTCATGCCCCCCTCATATCAGTGCTGTGTGTGAATCAAGGTCAGTGGGGATCTGTTGGCAGTCGCCCCCCTCTCTCCCCACTCCTCCCTCTTTCTCACTCCCCCAAAGGATGGACACAACTCGCACATACAGTCATCTCTATGTCCCCACTACAGCTCACTTTAGCTCTGCGAGTTTCAGCGGATTAATTACTGAGGAAGCCAGCGCGTCTCTGACCTCCAGTGTTGGACTAATTGAAATCTAATTGAATTGTGCTTGTCTAGACTAATGAAGCCCCACCACTGAAACCGACAATCTTTTAGCCATAGCTACAAGCCAGTAACCTCATGGCTCTGGTTGTTTGAGTAAATACCAAATATAATTTACAGAACACGAGGCATTTTACCTTATTTTTTACCTATTATCAAGGTTACATTATTTGACAGTAAAAATCTTTGCATTTGAATGTACAATCAGAAACTTATAAAAGGAAACATAATTACAATCAGCATAAATTTAAAGATACATTATGTAACTTTTCTGGTGTGAATGAAAATGGTTTTGCTTTGCCTGAAATGTTACACAATGTTAGGGCCGTATATTGCCGAGTACCAGTCACAATACAAGTGTCACGATACAGGGTCCACAACACATGGATTTTCCGTAAAACCGGTGTTTACTAAAATGATGTTTTGATTATGTTCACAATGCCCTTAAAGCCAGGGGACCTGATTTTCAAACCATGAAAGGAGGAAGACTATGTTAATTTATCTAACAAGTTTGTAGCTCAAAGCTGAGGACTTTGACAAGATTTAGAGGGTCTTTATTTGAGTATCACTTATGCTGCGTTCACACCTGACGCTAGTTGGACACTTATGCATCTTGAATACAGATACTTATGTCGAATACAGATACTTATAATAAACTGACCAGCAGACGCGGGTCTAAGGTATGCAAGGCACATTTACTACCGAGGAGTTTTTGTTGTGTTTTCCTGCAGTGGTTGATCTCTTCATGCGATGGCAGACCAGGTTCAGAGAGGTACTTTGGTGTATTTGCTTTACACACGGTTACAATTAATTTGTCAGCATTTTTCGTATCAATATTTTGAAAACAGCCCTACACAGCAGGCCATTAAACATTAAACTTGACCAAGTGGTGTCACCTGCATGGAGATTGATAATTTTATTGCCATACCATTGAACATCCTGGCATTGCAATAACCTCTCCATGGAGACAAGCATGTTAGCGACCCACCACTAGAAGAGTTACATAGTGCACCTTTACATTAATTGCTAACTATTAAGAACGAGTGTGTTTGATCTCCATACAACTTTAATAGGTAAGCAGTGTAATTACTAATGTATTACCAATGCGGGCATTTGGCCATTTATTAACCAGTGTTTTATAGCGGGCAGAGGCTCACACACCCTGCTTACCTTACAGGCGTCTTCATTGCCTGGAGCTCCATCAATTAGACCTCAAGCAAATAGGCAAATGCTGCTCTCCTTCTAAATAAAGTGATCCTCTGAGACTTTTGAGACGTACTCTAGATTTCACTGCCTGTAAACATCAACAAACAACCGCAGTGGCCTTGTTTCCAGACTTCACACTGAGCAGGGAGCACTGAGGAGCGGAGCGGGGCACCCCTGGGAGAGCTGTGTTTTTATAGGTCTTCTTTAGCTTGTAGCAGGTGAGGAAACGTAACTATTCTCTTAAGGTTAGTAATTTGATGTTACTGCTATTCTTTGTAGGAATATATTAGTGAACTGCCATGGGAGAATCTGAGGGAAAGGCCTTGCAAACTCGGCAATTAGATGGCATGGCTTTGTGTGGCAACATGGAGCGACTTTTACTATTCACCTTAGGCTGCCTTCACTTTTAGCCCAGTTCAGTTCTAATGTAGACTTGTTCTAGTCCTGGTTTAGTTCCAGGTTTTGTCCCAGTGTGAATGCAGCCTATACTGTATATCTCATTCACTGCTTTTACACAATACAGATGCATATATTCACTGTGTAGCGCACAAAAGTATGATACTTGTCTGTGTATGTTTTTGCAGGTCCCCTTGCAACCTGGCCAGTCCTTTAAGTTCACCGTCCTGGAGACACTGGACAGGATCAAGGAGGAGTTCCAGTTTCTTCAGGCTCAGTATCACAGGTAAAAACATTTACAACTTAATATCAATATCAATATCAATATAAAGGTTTATTTATAAAGCACTGTACAGAAAAGTGCAGTAATACATACAAACAATTTAAATACACATACAATAATGTCTCAGTTCGTGTTTAAAAGGCCAGAGAGAAAAGGTAGGTTTTTAACATGGATTTAAACTGTTCCTGGAACAGCCTGCACTAACATGCAGAGGCTGTTCCAGAGCCTGGCCCCGCCACAGTCCCCTCTGCTTTTCAGCTTTGACCTGGGCACATCCAGGAGGAGCTGAGAGGAGGACCGCATGGTACGGACAATAATAAGTCCCGTAAATAACAGGGAGCCAGACCGTTTAAACACTTAAAAACCATGAGCAACACTCTGGATATCTGGAAGCCAGTGCAGTGATGTTAGGACTGGAGTCATGTGTTGGTGACCCTTTACCTGTGAGCAGCCGGGCCGCCGCGTTTTGCACTAAATGCAAGCGTTTAAGAGAGGTCAGATTGAGACCATAATAAAGAGAGTTGCAGTAATCTAGGCGTGATGTAATAAATGAATGAATCACTCTTGCAGGTAAGTACGGCTTAACTTTAGCCAGTAACCTCAGCTAAAGCTGTTTTTGACCACTGCACTGACTTGCTTGTCCAGTTTAAGAGATGAATCCCTCAGCACAACAAGATTTCTCAAAAATGGGAGGTTAAAAGAATACAGAGGACCAAGCACACTATCCACCCCTCCTCATGCATCTGAATCACCAAAAACAACCATTTCACTATTCCAGTCTTTAATGTCTCTGAGGCAGGGAATCTGGCTCAAATTATGAGGTATTTGACTGCAGGAAAATATAAATTTGCACGTCATTAGCAAAGCAATGGAACGAGATATCGTATTAAGATCAGTAATATAATAATAATCCAAAAGTGTGAAAACAGCCTCTATGTTGCACAAGGCAAGTTTATTTGTAGCGCACAATTCATACACAGAGCACAATACGGATAAATACATATAAGAGAAGAGTGCAGATAAAATCTTTCAGTCATAGAGAAAATACAAAATTGTTTTTTAGCCTAGATTTGAACATTGTCAGAGGAGAGGCCTGTCTCAAATCTTCTGGAAGATTTTAGCTACATAAAACTGAAACGCTGATTCCCCATTTTTAGTCCCGACTTTGGGCACCAGCAGGAGGCTGGTTCTGGATGTACTGCAGCTGTTATACAGCTTGTTTGGAGAGGCCAGTGAACAGGCCGTCTTATCTACTGGAGACACATGCATGGAGAGATCTCTCCAAGTCGAGTTGAGACACTGTATCTTTGATTTTGGCAATGTTTTTAGATGGTAAAAAGCTGATACATGTTTTATTTTATAATTGTTAATTGTTTCCATTGGCTATAATAACACTTTGTTATAAATGTTTATAACCCACGACAAATGTTTTTTGACTATGTTGTTTGGTAAACAAAGTCAAATATGTTATAATTAATTATAATGAATCTAATTATGACGTCTTTACCCTGAAAATAACACTATTTGGTGATTAACCATCTGTAGATTCTATGCTAATGTCTTGCACATATCTATTGTAACGTACAAAGTGTCACTAGAAAGTGTCGATCCACTGAGCTCTTATTTATGCTTATGGACACTTACCATACAAGTACAGCACGTCCAACTAAATATTATGTGGAAACACATATATACAAATCCTGTTTCCGCACAATGTTAAACTGCATTTGACCTCAGCAGTAGCTAGTGTAGGATAGAAATGCTAATTTATTTCAGTGGATGCAAATAAGCCATTTTAACTGGTGTCCCCTGTGCCTGCTGCAGCCTGAAGCTGGAGTGTGAGAAACTGGCCAGTGAGAAGACTGAGATGCAGCGGCACTACATCATGGTGAGTCCAATCAGGCCTTTCCCTTTTCCTAACTCTGATTTAGAGCCAAACCTCAGTGCGCAGAGCCTGTGACCACTCTGTGATGGGCTCCTTCATTACAATCAAACATCTGTGCATGAATTCTATGTGTAGCTGTTTCACACACTATTTACATCGCTTAAAATAAAAGCTATTTATTGTTTACCTTCAGCCATCAGTCCAGTACTAATGTTAATATTATTAATGTAAATATTTTTTTTCTAATCTCTATCTTCTTATAAAAGTAGTAGAAGGACACGGTTTAACTTTTTGTGTAAGGAAAGCAAGTCGAGCATAGCGGCACAAAAATCTGGTTTGTGATTGTTCTACACGTGACAATGCTGTCTCAATAGTTAATTTTCATTGTAAGAATTATATTTTACTCTAAAACAGGAATAAGAATAAGATTTGATGCTGATATCTTTGGCATTTAATTCATTTCATGTTCATCCCAAATGATTGCTGTTAGAATGTTGTTGTTTTTTACCTGATAACTAATTGTAACCTTGTTGGTCTAAAGTCTAAAAAGAATACCTCAAAATCTCCTTCTCTTTCACCATGTCTGCACCCGTGTTTAGCCCTGCGCTGCTTCATCTGTTCTCAGTTTTTTCTCTCTAACAGCCTGAGCTGCCTGTGTGTCTGTGCGACTAAAGGCGCACATGTATCGTAAGCCTTCGTCTGTGCTACACAAACCCACTGCGAGCCGACCAGAATACGATATGCACCATCTGCTAAGCTGCTAGCATTTCATAAACTTGGGAGAGTGGTCAGGATCAGGGCTGTGAGCACCGCAGCACACAGACGGAGGCAGAGTGTAGAAGAGAGAGTAAGCAAAAGCTCACAGATAAAATAATGTGAGCACACAGGAGATAGACTGTTTATATGCAGTAGAAAGCAGGTAAATACGTGCAGCAGGTGCTCAGACCCAACACTTCCACATCTTTATTTTACTTTCATAAAAACAACATGACACAAGCAAGAACGATTTTTCAATGAACAGAGAGGAACTTTAGGAATAGCTAGAGCCTTATATACAAATAACCATGTAAATCACTGATTAGAACTAATTGGGATACTAAATATATGCATATTATTCATTGTTCCTTTGACGACAATGTTTTGCTGGTATTTGCAATATACACTTTTTAGTTTACTATCACATTACCTTGTTTGAATGCCTGGTTTGTATCACAGACATTTTTGGGGCCTTTACGTCTTGATGCCATTGTCATATAATTGTTTATCCCAAGTCTCAATTATACAGTTGAAAAACACAATTTCAACAACTTGCAGAGCCAACATCCCAAAGCTGGTGATAGAAGTACATTTAAACTTAACTGAGTTTTCAAAGCAAAAATACAAGATTCTGCTTGCACACAAAGTATAGTACAGTGGGAACCACACACAAAGAAAAACCTCAGACGCCTTAGAACACCCACTTCCCTAATCTCTCCGGCACTCCCAGTTTCAGCTGCGGTTTTCTACAATAACAGTGTGCGGCAAACACCTCTTACTCAACAACAGTAGCCTGTCTGGGTCTACCTTTTTGCATAGACAGGGCCATAGATGACATTTGAGTGAACTTTGTGCATATTAAATGTCACGGCCCTTTGTGACCAGTGCTGAACTACAGAGAGAGCACCAGAATCCTGTGCTGTGTTCTAGTCTTTTTAACAGCTCCCTTTGGCAGTGAGTGGGCTTTGAGGTCAGAGAGGCCCATGTGTTCTGTACACTCATCCATGCATTCATACATAGGCTACGGCTGCAGGCTGTAATCCTTGAGCTGGATCTCTGCCATGGAAGTGTGGCTCTTGCACCAGGAAGAGAGAGACAGAAAATGAGAAGGAACGATAAATCTGAGTGAGAGTCAGGCCCCCAAAAAAATTGAAATCCAGTGGTGAGGGAGGAAGAGTACAAAGGAGAAAGAGATGGGGAATAAAAGAAGGATGGAAGAGGAGCACACAGAGGAGAAGATGGGAGGATGAATCAAATGAACAAAGAGAGGGAAAGAGATGGTGATGTGTGGTGATGCAAAAGAAAGGGATGAAGAGAAAGAGGGCGCACGCACAGACACGTAAATAATGTGAAGCAACAACGGCCTGGCTGCGCCCACAGAGGAGATAACCCAGAAGGCTATATTTAGCTTGTTAGCCCGGGTACACACACACACACACGCACACGCATGCACGCACGCACGCACACACATGCACACACATGCACGTTTCCACCATGCTGCACTGCTACTATTCTGCACCTTTTTATATTCTGCGCTCAGGGCTCCACCTCCAGCCCAAACTGTGATATTGGAACATATACAACGAGAAGATGAGAAACCATTAGCACAATGGAAAAAAACAACAATATGGTTAGATTCCTGGTTAAATTCCTGATGTTTGTTTACAGTTGGGGATGCCAATATTAGGGCTGTGCCGTTTGGGAAAAACATCTAATTGTGATTTTTCTGACAAGAAATATTCAAGTTTGAATAAGATTCAGTTCAAAGTTCACATTTTAAACATGTCCAGGAGAATTGACCGATCTAAACTACAGAAATAGCAGTTTTATGCAGAATAAGACCGGAGGTGCAAATTGCAGCCATTGCGATTGGCTATAACTAAGATCACCTTTATTTGTTCCACAATGGGGAAATTCTAGTATTGCAACAAAGAAGCACATTAGGCACAGTATAATAATAAAAACAGATAACTTTGAAAAAAAAAAAAGAATATTCTCTTATAATCTTAATGATAATAACACTCTTATTTACAACTGTCATCTGGACAGCAATTATTGCACCAGGGATGATTGACATTGTGTCATAGTATTTCACAGGATTATAACAGTATTGCAGGATTATAACAGTATTGCAGGAGTATAACAGTATTGCAGGATTATAACAGTATTGCAGGAGTATAACAGTATTGCAGGAGTATAACAGTATTGCAGGATTATAACAGTATTGCAGGATATAACAGTATTGCACAGGATTATGATAGCTGAATGACACGTTCAGGACTAACATGTTGTTGTAAAGTCTGACAGCAGCAGGAAGGAAAGACCTGCGAAACCTCTCCTTCAAACAGTGAGGGTGGATCAGTCTGACACTGAAGCTGCTCTCCAGAGCGGACAGAGTGTCCTGCAGGGGGTGAGACTCATGGTCCAGCATAGACGTGAGTTTAGCCAGGACCCTTCTGTCTCCTGCACCCAGTCCAGAGCACAGCCCAGGACGAGGCTGGACTTCTTGATGACTTTGTCCAGCTTCTTCCTCTCTCTCTCTGTGATGCTGCTGCTCCAGCAGACCACACCGGACAGGAGGGCTGATGCCACCACCGAGTCATAGAAGGTCCTCATGAGTGGCCCTGTCACTCCAAAGGACCGGAGTCTCCTCAGGAGGTAGAGCCGACTCTGGCTCTTCCTGTAGAGTGCGTCTGTATGATGAGTCCAGTCCAGTTTGTGGTTCAGATGAACACCCAGGTGGTTCAGATGAACACCCAGGTCCACTCTCTCAATGTCCCTTCCCTGGATGTTCACTGTTGAGTGGCAGCAGAGTGGCGTCTGCGGAAGTCCACCACCATCTCCTTGGTCTTCCCCGCGTTGATGAGGAGGGGGTTCTGCTGACACCAGTCCACAAAGTCCTGCGCGAGTCCTCTGTACTCCGCATCGTCGTCGCCCGTATGAGTCCGATGATGGCAGAGTCATCAGAGAACTATCTGCTGCAGGACACAGCTGTCCGTGTCGTGTCTGAGGTCTGCAGTGTAGAGGGTGAAGAGAAAGGGCGCAAGGACGGTGCCCTGGGGCGCCCCCACACTGCAGGTCCGAGTGTCAGAGACAGTCCCGGACTCTCACAAACTGGGGTCGGTTGTGAGGTAGTTCTGGATCCACTCCGCCAGGTCGTAGTCCACACCAGCCGTCTCCAGCTTGTCCCTCAGGAGCAGCGGCTGGATGGTGTTGAAGACACTGGAGAGATCAAAAATAGAATCAGCGCTGCCAGGCTTCTCCAGGTGAGAGAGAGCGCGGTGCAAACTGCAGCGGGTCCATGGCTGAGCTCACGGTGGAGCGAAGGTGGTCCAGGACCACATAGATCAACAAAAACAAAACAACAACAACAAAGGGGGGGATTATTGACCCTGTTCCCTAACCTACATAACTAACAGTGAAATCCTAATTTTGATTTCGTTCACATTGTCCAATAGATCACCAATCGTTTTATAAGCATCAGATTTAAATAAAAAATCCCTCAATCTGAATTATAAAGTTAAATTAATATGACACAATGATACAGATAAAAACACCTGAATGTACAGATTGAATAAAATGATTTAAATTAAATTGTTTTCTAAAATTGTACTTCTTATTAAATGGTAACCCAATATCACACTTTAGTCTTACAATTATTGTGAGAAAAAAACCATCACAATTTAACAATTATTCATGATTTTTTAAGTGAATAATTAGTGAAATCTTTAATTTTTTTTCATTCCCATTGTCTAAACACATTACTCTAACTTTCTGAATGACAAAATTGTGACATAAACAGGCGGATAAAAAAGTGCTGTATGTTTTTTCACTTTTTAGTTTATATTGTCACCTGAATAATCACGATTATCGACTTGTTACAATTGTATGGTAGTGCTACTGATTTAGTTTATCATGTGTTTTATTAGATTCAAATGACTATTTCATGTGAACGTGCAAATGCTTTTAGGTTTAACACATCCCCGTGAAGTCGCTGGCATTAACTTTCCTCAGGCAACAATCAGCTGCAGTGGAGTTTTCCTTCTGTCACCAAACTTCTCAAAGTCACAGAGGCTTTTTAGTTCTTCCCGTTTCATTGGCAGTGGGCACATTTTACACTTTTCATGCTTTAGAGACATGTTGCAATAACGCTCTTAAATTGCGGCTGTCTGTGGGGTGTTGCTGCAGTGAACACCAGCCAGTTTTTGGATATTGTGTGTTCGGTCTTTGGCAGCTCCACTCTGCGTAGCTTTTTGGATGGAAGACATGTTTTGTGTTGGCGCCTCAATAGATTCCTATTTCATTGTGTGCTGTGGAGAGCACGAGCGAGAAGATGCAAACACACTCAGCCATGTTGATTTTTGTTGGCGTTTTATACTTCTAATACGCTTAGATTTCTCCTGATGCCCCTCTGTCTCCTGATGCCCCTCTGTGTATTTATAAATAATGGTGTGTTGGTAGTTAGCTTGGGTAATAGGAGTGTGTGGATGTGTAGGTCGCACAAAAGACCTTCCCTGCAGAGCGGCGTTCACCTCTGGCAGTCGGGGAGCTAAGCAGGGGGTCACTAGAGTGTGAATGAAAGAGAAATGGAGCCGTCTTGCGTCATAAAACCCCCCAAAATATCTGGCTTTATTCAAACAGACCTTTGCTGTTTTATGATGTAAAATTATTTACTAAAGTGGATATGAGATTTTTTAACACGGCCTGATTAAGGCACATAGAGCTGCGCAGAGTGACGTGTAATTTGGGGGAAAAAAGAAAACAATGTTTTAGTTCTAAAACATGAGCTGTCAAAGTAAAGGTACTCTTGTTAAAAGGCCAATAACGATTCGAATAATGCATAATATTTTACCGGGGTTATGACTAAAAAATGAAAGAGTTAACACTTTAGTTAAGGTCTCAGTAGTATTGTAGAAAAAGATTCAGTTGTAGTCATCTGGACTCGGATTACACTCGGATTACACCAACACGGTCTCAGTAATTGTTAATAATCGTTAAATTGTGTTGTTTTTCGCTCACAATAATCGTAACACTAAAGTTTGATATTGTTATGTCCTTATATGGGGTGTTGGATGCATTTACGCCTGAACAAAGATCCAAATCCTGCTGTGATGGTTTTCAATGAAACACCTAGTCTTACCTTTAATATGTACGTTTCATTTCAGCTGTCACTCCAGATCCTCAATAATTTCTCAGTGCTATTAAATGTTCTCAGAAATCCATTTTATTTCTATCAATGTCCGGGCTGTCAGACAGAAGACAGAACCACAGGAAGCTGCGCGCCCACCCCTTTAATATAGAGTCCAAAGAAGACATGTGTGCTGAAGGGTGACAGCTCACAGCCGGGGGCACATCAGGTGGCCTCTCTGTGTCTGTGTGTGTTTAAGAGAGGTACACACTCACAGTAGGGGCTCTGGTCTTAATGAACGAACGGCTGTGAAAGATGAAATATTGTTGCGCTAAGCCTCCGCATAAGAAGAGGCAATGACGATGCAATAGCGTTAAGTGTGATATCTAGCACTTGCTTTGTCGTCTATATTTGTAGAAGAGTATTAGTTGATTTTAAAAGGTTTCTCTTAAAATGTTGTCTTTGAAATGTTCAAGATTCTTTGTGTCCAAGAATGTCTTTCATTTTATAGACCTTGTAGATATATCGTAAATGTTAAATTGTCACATTTATAAAGTGCTTTTC
The DNA here is from genome assembly GCA_015082035.1 of Chaenogobius annularis. Taxonomy (NCBI): domain Eukaryota; kingdom Metazoa; phylum Chordata; class Actinopteri; order Gobiiformes; family Gobiidae; genus Chaenogobius; species Chaenogobius annularis. Next base: position 39,257 of record BJKM01000672.1, read on the forward strand.
TACCTCCATTGTGCCGTCAAAGAGTTTGCATTAAGGAAAGGTTCACACTTTCACACACCAGTGTACTCCGACACTGGGGGAGAGGGGGGTCTCAGGTGAATACTGCCGTTTTGTCCTTGGGCAAGACACTTAACCCGCTGTGTCTGTGTACACTGGTGTGTGAATGAGTGTGTGAATGGGTGACTGCTTCCTTGATGTAAAGCCTTTTCAAGGCACTCAAAGCGCCATATAAACGCCATATAAACGTTAACATTTCAACGTTTAGTCTATTATCCAATACTATTTTCCATTCCCCGTGTTCTAAAACCTATACTTTTTATGAAAGTAGTATTGGTTATCTTAAATATCAACACAGATGAGGTTTTGATCTACAGGCCAAATAGGTAGATCCCAACATGGTGGTTGAGTGTCTAGCAGCCCTACCTCACCACTTGAAGGTCTTGAAGGTTGAGGCATTTCTGTGTAGAGTTTGCATGTTTTCCTTGTCTGGTTGAGTTAACTCCAGGTATTCTGTTTCTTCCATCATTTGCACATTTCCGCTTATTCCCCCCAGCCCACTTTTGTACTTCTGTTGTTCCGTTCTTCCACTCGAGCGAGAATTCCATTGTGGAGAACGAGGGAAATATCTCGCCACTGAAATATGATTTAAAATGGATTGATTTGTTAGAAATGTTCAACGTTTATATGCACCAACAAGTCAACAATGCACCGTTTAACTTCTTTTCTGTGGAGATCGGCTGCTCTATGTAAATCAATACAAGCGCAAAATCTCCCAGCCCCCAGTGGAATTGAAGGATGGGTCAAATGCAGAGGACTTATATTTTATTTTAAGTTTTTATTTCTGTTTTTAAGATGCCATTTGCCAGACATCTAATTTAATTCTCCGAGGGAGAGTCATGTGACTGCTCGGAGCTGTGTGCTGTGTTTGTGTTGAGTGCCGCCCTGAGGTGCAGACAGTGTGTTCAGCGCTGCTCTCAACCTCTTCCTGTGCTTCTGCTCATCTGTCTGATTCACCCTGACACACTAGTCTCCTCAGCAACATTACAGCCACACTGTAAGAGAGGAAAGGGGGGAGAGAGAGAAAGGGAGAAAGAGAGAGGAAGGGGAGAAAAGTGAAGTAAAAATATAAAAAACAGGTCACAGGACATACAGGCTTTTTGAAGCAGCACAGAGAAAGAGAGGGAGGTGAGAGAGAGGAGATGGGGAAGAAAAAGGGGGGGGGGCACTTAGAGGGAAAGATGTAGTGGGGGAGAGGATCGAGAGGGGAGAAGAGTAAAAAGATTAAAGACAGGGCATATGCTTTTTACAGTTGTGTAAAGAAATGCAAAAGAGGCATCACACTTTTTTACACTTGGCTTTCTTAAAGGAGACCTATTATGCTAAATCAACTTTAAGAACCCATTAAACTTGTTAAAATAGTTTTTCCCTTCTCATTTAATCACTCAAAGTTGTTTATTTATTTCTCCAACCCTCCCCACATTCTCCACTGATACACATGCGCTGCTCTTTACTTTGTTTTTTCTCCATTTTTAAAAATTGTGACACACGTAGGATTCGACTGCGTCGCATACCCATTTTTGCAACAACAAATTATTATTTTTTCCCCCCACTGCTCGGTATCATAAACTGCAGGTGTAAGCAGACTAGTTTTAGATCAATATTGGGATTTAAGATGTCCAAAATATAACATGATCCACAGGTGTCATGGGTTATATCTGCACAGTACAATAGGCCTCATTTAATTCAATTCATAAGTGGTTTGTGATCCTATATCTGCACAAACTAAAATCCAAAATAAGAATATGACCCAGCAGGAAAGAGCCGGGCACAGCAGATACTGGGATTGCCCTCTGCTTAAGCTGCACCACTCTGTCGTCCAATAGTGGGAGTTGTCCAGGAGATTTAAGATGGGCCAGATGCAGGGAAGGATTGAGCCTGTTTTAAGAGTCTTAAACCTGTCTGAACTGTCTGGAACTGGAGAAACAAACATCGACAAGAATTCATAAAGTTAGACGTATTCTCACTGCTGCATGTGCTACTGTTGTCTTGACTACAGTGACCCAGTGTACAGAGACATCAGATTAGAGCAAACAATGCCACAGGGAGCCATGAAGGAGCGCTCTATTATATTTATTGTTCAGTGGCAGCTCTGCATGTCTCCTGTGGTACAACAATGAGGAAAATGAATCCATAAAGCACTAAATAAAGACTGTACACTGTTTTTTTTAGAAGTGCGTTATAACTTATATCCCAAGTTGTAAAGCACTGTACTGTACTTTACTTGACTTAGCCTTTTTATTTTTGCAAGTACAGCATAACTCAAAAGCCATGTAGAAACTGTTAAGCCGCCTACTAAAGTCACATAATGCACAATAAATTACCTCCACAAGTTTAGCTGAAGTTGGAGCCAGTACATTCCTTTTCAAGTAGGGCCTTCAAAACCACACTGACAACAACCGAATGTGTCAAATATAAATGTTTATGTTTTTTCATTCCTAAATGTAAAGCTACTACAAGATCAAATTCAGCAGCAGCTCCTCTGATGAAACCTCCTGAAAGAGAAGCCTTAGCGTGGCCAAATGTCTGCTGTGACCTATTTAGCCGTCACATATGCTGTCACAGAGAAGTCAAACCTCTGACGTGGGTTCTCGTCGAGCAATAATAAATGTTTTAACATCTACGCGTGTGTGTGCAAGCGCGTGGGCAGATGAAAGAGACAAGTCCACCCCAGAGACACCCGTGAACGTCACTGTTAAGGTTCTCCACACTTCGAGACAGCAATACAGACAGTAAACAGCCTCACACTAACGTCCCATTTAGATAAATCACCTTGGATTAGACCCACTTCCTAAAGCTCATTTTAAAAGATCCTGCCAGAATCCATAGAGGCGTGCGTGAGGGGGAGTCTGGCACTGCTGTCTTGCACTCTCTCAGAGATGCGGGAGGGAGGTGGACCAGAAATAGAGAACTGAGAGATATGGAGGAATGCCTTTTGTCTGTCCCGACGATGACAGCGCGGCGTCTGTGTGTGCGCTGAGTGCAGATACACACCAGATACAGCCCGTGTTCACAAGACTGGAACCTCGCAGCGCCATCAGATAAACAAGGATTACATTGGACCTCATTAATCTAAAGTAGCCCGCCTGTCGAACACACATAATGAGCTAAATGTGAGCTAAAGCACAGGTAATGGAGATGGTAATAAGAAAAATGATTGTTGTTAGGCTTCATATTGGCTTAGCTTCAGGTACAATAGTGGGGTTGATCTTACGATGCATCAAACAAATTAGTACATTTTATATGGCCGAGAAAGCCTGCTCCGTTTTCAGTCTGTTGGTTACTTTTACAAAATGTTTCTATGATTAAAATTCACTTGCAAATGCTGTTTACTGTAAGCACGCGAGTTGGCTTTGTGGGTGGACCAGCTGTTTGTGCTAAAACAGAGGCTTCTTGGTCTGTCACACTTTAGTCAAGATGTATGTAGAGGTGGGCAATATATCAACATTTATACATAATCTGTGTATGTTGTTATGAAGATGTTCAAAATGTGAATATTATAATTTAAAAAAATATATACAAAAACAGCTGATAAAAAAATATTTTTTTAAAAAGCAATGTTGTAAATGTTCAGATAAGTGTATAATTTGATATTTCTGCACTTTTGTGATGCATTTTGCAAACATTTTATGTATTGTCTCAATATCATGTGACAATTTTTATCGGGACAATCCCAAACAATATCAAGATATTCATTTTTGTCAATGTCGCCCAGCTGTTGGCAAAAGCCATAATGAAAACCAACGGTCGGGACAGTGCATGTTAATGTACATGAAACACATGCTGTAACACGCCAGATTGTAGCCACGGGCTCATTTCCATCTGTTGTCCTGCATCCACTCTCACAACACACTCTCATTCATACACCAGCATACTTGGACACTGGAGGCTTCGGGGGTGAAGTGTTTTGCCCAAGGGCACAACGGCAGTATGCACTAGCGTCCCCCCTGTAGCACCTGGCATTCCAGTGGTCTCCCATCCAAGAACTAACCAAGCTATGACTAAGGCTATTTTTCCCACTGTTAGGAAAATTAATTGTCCTTGTTTGGTTTTATTTTGAAAACGGCTTGTACTTGTGTCTGGTAACTAGATTTATCTTTCACTGCATTCTGCACCTTCACCTTTCCCCGTACAGGACATATGGGATGTAAGGTAACAACTGTGTGGGGGGCAGTGGGGGGTAGATTTTGGTTCAAATACATGTACCTGTGTAGACATCTTCAGACATTTCTGTGCTGTTGTGTTTGACCTTTACCCTTGTGCAAGTAAAACCTACCTGATTCTACTTCAGTGTCATCCTTCTTATTTAAGATGTATCTAACAGCCTTCACACTCAGTTCAGATTTTTACCCAAATCAGAATACAAATAATTAGAATGTGATACGAGTCAGTTCTCATGTGTGAACCCAATAGCCCTGAAGTGACTGATGTGGAGAAGAGAACAGGACAAAACCAGGAGTCGTGCTGTTTGTCACATTATGAGACAGACTATTTGTCAATACAAGCTTATACACATCTTTATCTTTTGTCTTAAAATATCAACTTTTGCCTAGTTATCTTTCTCACACTATGCAAAACCAATTCATTTTAAAACTTTGTTTGCACTTTCTTGCTTTGCTGTTGTTGTCTGGCAGGTGTTTGAAAGTTTAACCTATTTACTTTCCTTCTTTTCCCGTTTAAAAAAGTGGCTTGTCCTGTTGCGTTTCAGCTAGCAAGTGAGATTAATGTGACGTTCTTGTTCAGACTGCGGCCACTCTGTAAAAGATCAGATTCAAATCAGGTTTAGTACCACATACTGTATGAAAATTGCCCGGGATGCATTTAAATAAATCGGATTCAGGCTGATCCTGCTCACATTTGGGCAAGAAAAATCAGACTTTACCTACCGTGTGAACATAACCTAAATCTAAAATGTAAACTGCATGTTTTGTTGATCTTTAAAAGAACAAAGATTAAAATAGTTACATTGTATGAGGTCAAATGTAAGTGTGATCACTGACGGTGCGAGCAGAAGCAAACGAGCACGGCTAAGTTTAAACACTCCTGCAGGGTGAGGCTGCTCTGCATCTTAACTGCGGCGACCCTGCTTATAGTGAAATAAGCTAAGAGCAAACGACACCGCAGGGAGCCGTAGAGAAGTCGACTATAATATTCCCTGTCATCGGTGGCAGCGCTGTACATCTCCTGTGGCACAACAATGATGAGAATTAGTCCATAAAAAGCACTAGATAACCTTGCTCAGTTGCATCTTTTTGCTAAAGGTGCAGACTTAGATCCCAAGTTCAAGAAGAGACAGCAAGCGCATGAACATTCGTTTTCGATGACACAAGGAGGCTAAGGAAAGGGAAATCAGCTCGTCCTCTAGAGTGTCTGCGAATGCCAGGCTTGTAGTGGTATTTGCAGCGATCACAGCATTAACCAGACACTTGAAAACTGCACCTTCACTGTATGATTCTAACGCGCTCGAAACTTCTGACATTGCCGACCCCTGGGGCGTTCCAGACCAGAAACCCGCAAAACGCACCAAAACGAAGAGAGAACGTAAAGGCAAATGTTGCTCTAGTGTTAATGTGTTATTTCTAAAGAATCTTGTTACATTCGCCGTGGTCTTGTGGGAGGCAGAAACGCGCGACAAAAAGCCAACGGTCTGTGTTAATGAGGACGAACGCATCGAGCTGAATAGCAGTTTTAATTAAACAGTTTTGATGTAAGTGGACTGAAGACTCTTTTCATTTGTTTCGCGGCCACATCAAGGCGTTGCACGCTTTGCCTTGTAAACTGCTTGAGATAACAGCATCGTTTCTCTCATTACTTATTGCATGCCTTCCCTTAATGCCACGTCGGTCATAGATAAAAATTTTAGGGGAAGAGTTGTTGAAGTGTGAGCCAAGGTTGTATTCTGTTGGTGTCGGAGAAATGGACAGAAACGGACAAGGGAGAAAATAATAGAATTGAATAATAAAAGAATCATGTGTGACAGAGTCTGCTGAGGAACAAAGAGGCAATCATCAATCAAGCAAAGATGGACTTCTGTTTTTATATGGATTTTTAAATGCATATTATCAGGTGCAAGATGTAGGAAATATGTATCAAACACAAGCTTTGAAATGGCTAACAACGAAGAAAGGCATAACAAAAAAAGAAGCCGGAATCCACAGAAATGAGATTAGATGAGCTTTTTACACAGACTTCATGTATGTAAACAACTACAATAATAACAATTTGGTTTTTTCTTCTTAAACCAAGCAAATGACCACAAATGTAAGGGATTTCTTGACTCCAGTTAAGAGTGCACGTTTGTGTCTTAATCAGTGGTGGAAAGTACAAACGTAACATTTTTAGGTCTCTGTACTTAACTTCGGTAAACGTTATGATTTTACTTCACTACATTTGAGAGCAGGGATTTGTACTTTCTCCTCTAATAAATATTTTAACTGGACTGAAAAGTAAATTTTTTTCCTTATGATTTTAGACCTGCTGAAGGGGCTGAGGGGTTTAGTTTTTTAGCATGTTGAATATAATGAAATTGTGCCTGTTGTTTTTTTGTTTTGGTTCAAGTCCAAGGTTTGCGCAAAGGCTATGAATAGAAATAAATGACCTGGAAAATTACTCCAGATTACAAAAAATCTGTATTTTTTAATTTAAAAAAAAAATCAAGATCACAATTTGGCATTGTAATAGCCCTCAATATCGGTGTGAATTACTCTTAAAGTACATTTTAATGGTGTACTTTTTTGCTCCTGTATCTGTACTTTTACTTGGGTAACAAAAAGGTGCACTTCTTCCAGTACTGTACTTGACAAGATTTTTTTTTTTTTTTTGCCACCACCAAAGTAGAAAATGGAATGACAGAGAAGGAGTGAGAGGGAATGTGAAATGGGACGGAAGATGATTGATAGAAATGGCTCAAAGGGGAAAAAAAGAATACATTTTACATTGCGTGACGAGGACGCGGATGATTAAAAAAAGAACATTTTCATCAAGATGAACAGAATCAGGTGCAATATGTAACTTTTCTGCTGGAGGGTCCGCTATACCTGCTTGTCTCCATGGAGAAGTTATTGCTTTGCCTGGAATGATACACAGCATGGCATTAAACTTAATCTATCTCCATGGAGACAAGCAGATGTGAGGAGTAATAATTCATGTTTTAAGGTACTTTTCTTAATAAAACACCTGTTACTGATACAAGTAATAGTAGGCAGGTTAATTGTTATAATAAACACTTTAAGTTTAAACATAAAAAAAATAGAAACATTTGCTTTCTTTTTGTTGATAATCGTGATTGATAGAAAAATTGCAAGTCGAAGCTCCAAGTTCAGAAAGAGATTTACAGAGAGAAGTTGTACATGTACAACCTCATTTTATGTAGAACTAGGGAAGGATATTTTTCTGAAATAATTGGAAGCTGTAGTAACAACTCGCGTGTCCTGTTTGCCACAGTAAACAGATTAACAAACCCTCCAGCTCAGCTGCCGTTAGAACTCATTTCCACATCCAAGTGTAATGAGTTTGCATTATTCTTTAATGACAAAGTTCAGGGCATTAAAAATGCTATCAATTCTACAATGCAAAAAAATAACCCTCAAACCACCTACACACTTAGAGCTGACTCACTTTGCACCTGTAACTGACAAAACTGTCCAGGAGATCATCACCAGCCTGAGTTCATCTACATGCTGCCTCGATGTGTTACCCACCAGATTTCTAAAGTCTGTGCTGAACAGTTTGTTAGCACCACTCACTCAAATAGTTAACATGTCGCTTCAATCTGGAACATTCCCAATGTCTTTGAAAACTGCGGTCATAAAGCCTCTCCTAAAGAAGAGCAGTCTTGATGCCGCGCAGTACTGAGTAATTATCGGCCCATCTCTAATCTGCCATTTTGGGGCAAAGTCCTTGAAAAGGTTGTTTACCAACAGCTCACTGATTTCCTCTTAATAAACAACTCATTTGATGTTTTCCAGTCAGGTTTTAGCCCTCATCACAGCACTGAGACTGCTCTTGTCAAGGTGACAAATGACATCCACCTGAACACTGACGCGGGCAAAGCCTCTTAATTCTGTTAGATCTGAGTGCTGCTTTTGACACTGTCGATCATGGGACCCTCTTACAGAGACTAGAGGACTGGGTGGGCATCACTGGCACTGCGCTAAACTGGTTAAAGTCCTATCTGGAAGACAGGAAGTTCTTTGTCGAAATTGGTAAACTGTGTCTCAGATCAGATGCCCCTGACCTTTGGGATGCCCCAAGGGTCAATCCTGGACCCCTTTTGTTCAACCTCTACATGCTGCCGTTAGGTCAGTTGATACGCAGCGAGAATGTGTCCTATCACAATTACGCAGACGACACTCAGATCTATGTTTCTCTGACGGCAGGTGAATATGGACCAGTGGATTCACTCTGTCACTGCATCCAACAGATCAGTGTGTGGATGCAAAACAACTTTCTCCAGCTGAACTCAGACAAGACTGAAATCATCGTCTTTGGCCACAGAAACAAAGAGAAAGTGTTAACACTCCAGAGTCTCGCTCTAAAACCTACAAATCAAGTTAGAAATCTGGGGGTAATAATGGACTCAGATTTTAATTTTAACAGCCACGTGAGATCAATCACATCAGCAGCTTTTTACCATCTAAAAAACATAGCCAAAATCAAAAGTATAGTGTCTAAACCAGACCTGGAGAGACTTATCCATGCGTTTGTCTCTAGTAGATTAGACTGCTGTAACGGCCTGCTCACTGGCCTCTCCAAAACGAGCTGTAAAACAGCTGCAGTACATCCAGAACGCCGCTGCTCGGGTCCTGACTAGAACCAGGAAGTACGATCACATTAGTCCTGTGCTCAGGTCTCTGCACTGGCTCCCTGTGGCTCAGAGAATAGACTTCAAAGCAGCTCTGCTTGTATACAAGTCTCTCCATGGCCTAGCACCAAAGTCCATCTCGGACATGTTAGTGCCATATGAACCATCTCGGACTCTGAGGACCTCAGGGACCGGCCTCCTGCTGGTGCCAGAGTCAGGACTAAACATGGGGAATGTGCGTTTCAGTTTTATGCAGCTAAAATCTGGAACAGTCTTCCTGAAGATATGAGACTGGCCGCTACTCTGGCAATGTTCAAATCTAAACTAAAAACTGTTTTGTTTGGCTGTGCATATGACTGAAATGCTTTTCTTTGCACTCTTCTCTTTTATGTCTTGAACTATTATTTTGTGATTTCTGCCATGTCTTTGTGATTTTAATGAATTTTTTCCTGTTGTGTGAAGTACTTTGAATTGCCTTGTGTACGAATTGTGCTCTACAAATAAACTTGCCTTGCCTTGCCTTACAATAATCGTGACTCTGAAATGTGATATCTTGGCATCCTGGGATTAAAGTTTGGTAACGTTTTTGATTGTGGACTAATTACTTCTGCAAATAGGTACAAAAATGGAATATGTACAACACATTACTGTAGCACTTAAGGCGGCGAACTGTGCCAGCGCTGCCTGAGGGGAATCAACAAATGAACCACTTCGCAAAATCAGCTATTTCACTTTTTTTCTTCTATCTAGCATAATATTTTCTATCCTTTATTACACGCTATGTATTCTATTCCCAGCTCTGCGGCTTTTCCGTGGTCTAATTTGAGTTTTTAATTGGATCGATAGTTGGAGACAGACAGATATGGCGAATGAAATGGTAGATTGGTGCGTAATGAAGAAGAAGGGCTGACAGAAATGAAACGAGAGCATAAGTGAAAAAGGAAGGAGCGGAAAAAGAAAAGCCGGAGGAAAAAACGACAAGCGCGAGCGAGAGCGCGGGATAAATGGAGAAGCGATGGGAGTGATGAAGTTGACGTGAGTCTGTCTCATCAGTCAGGGAGCTGCTCATCCGACTCCGCGCTCTGCCATTGTAGCACTGAACGCAGTTTCTGTGCCTCTGCCACCAATAGCACGAGCGCCAGCGTTGTCTCCACCTGCGCAGACGGCTGTTCAACACGGCAAAACATCAGGGTTAGCCTAATATTAACGTTTGCATTGCCTTATCGGTTGTGTTCGTGTCGCAACAAGTCACGATATCACATTTTAGAGCCATGATTGTCTGCAAAAGAAAAGAAACATTTATATTTTTTTATGTTTAAACTTTGTTTTTTTTAAGGTGCCATTAAGATTTAAGTCAGTTATTAGTGAGATGAGCTCCATGGTAACGCTCAGGGGCGGGGCTTGAGACTTTGTTGTTTTCGTGAGCCAAAGGAAAGCTGATTTTCTCAAACAGCTCTCTCTCTAGCTCTCCTCTGCCTCATCCTCTTCTCTCTTCTCTTTCCTCCTCCTCTCTCCTCCTCCTCTTCTCTCTTCTCTTTCCTCCTCCTCTCTCCTCCTCCTCTTCTCTCTCCTCTCCTCCTCCTCTTCTTTCTCCACCTCCTCCTCTTCTGTCGCTCTCTCCTCCTTCGAGCTTGTTTGTTCTGTACCTCCACCTTCGGCTTGCACTGAGCGGCCACTTTGCGCCACTTTCCGTCAGCGGTGCGATCCCTCGCTCTGCCCCGTGTGAACTCATGAAGCAGCGCCATAAAACAACTGTACTCTATCTGAGTGTAGCTCACACTAGAGTGGACCTCCGTGTGTAATGGACTGGTCCAGGGGTGGCCAACCCGCGGCTCGCGAGCCTCATGCGGCTCTTTAACTAGTTTCATGCGGCTCTTCAGGAGCTGTCCCATGACATGCGTTATTGAAAATTATTCTATTATTGTTTGTGTGTGGACTTTGCTTGAACTGAGGAGTCTGTGTGTGTGAGACAGTGCACACAATGTTAACTGTTGAAAATTACTGATATTATCATGTTGGTGTGGTTATTTTCATTAGATCTGGCTGAGCAGAGGTCTGTGTATGCGTGCATACATGATTAAAATATGATGTTCATGTGTACCCATGTGTATGATGTGGCTCTTTGCAGTAACACAGAAAAAAAAGTGGCTCTTAGTCTCTGACTAGTTGGCCACCCCTGGACTGGTCGATCAGCACGTTTATCCACATTCTTGTGTACACCAGACAATCATTGTAAACCAGAGACATTTCTGTGGTACACCGTAGTTTCCAAAAACCCCAGAAATAACCTACAGTAGCCATGAATAATCACGTTAATTGAAAAAACGGTTAATCTTGACATTCCTAGTCACCAGTAGTGTGCGGTAAGGGCAATCAAGGCAATCAGTGATTGACCAATAAAATCTAAGATTACTGTGCGTCACAACAAATTTAAATTGGTCCAAATATATTCAAATAAACCCGTTTTCCCCTCACTTCTGCTGCTGAAGCGTGGCTGGAAGGTACGGTGTTTTTTCAGTGCAGTACTGCTCAGTGGCCACTACAGGCCACTGAGCAGTACTGCATGGGAAACTTGGTTCCTCCCCCTTTCATTTTGTGACCGTGTTCGGAGGCAGGTTCCTATTCTGCTCTCCAACATGTGCTTTTACAACCTGAGCAGACGGAAGAGGTCTGCGCATGCGCTCCGAGGACCACACAGCCTCAAACCTGAATAAACCTGTGTGGGAATCTTGTGTCTAACTGAGCATGTGCAGAGGAGAAGTGCAGAGAAGTGAAGCAACAGCAGCGCCAAGTTTCAAAAACTGACTTAAAAACTCTTTTAAAATGCTTGTCTTTTTTTCGAGGCAAGTCTTTGTTTGTGGCTAAGGTTCTGTTCAAGTACAGGCATTTGACAACATAGAACGCAGAATGAATCCCAAACAAACAATCAGAAGGGTCAAAGTTTGTGGATTTCTGTTTTGGATATTTCTTCCAACAACATTTCTCAGAGTTATACAGGCACTGAACAATTTTTTTTTTGTGTTGCGCATGAAATACATTTTTTTTTACCATGGGGTTTCACTAAATGTTTGTCACTGCACAGATTTGATTTTATGATCACGATTGGTTATTTCTTAAAATGACACTAATTTAACCTCTGAGACCTTTTACAGAGCGTTATGTGTGAGCAGGGCAAAAGTGTCGGGCTGCACAATGTACTCTAATCTGTTGGTATTGCTTTTTTACTTTACTATTACTAGCATGTTGAATGATGTTATAGTAGTTATGTAATTTCAAATCTTTTCAAACTTCCCAAAAAATAGGCCTCCGCACAAATATATCAGATCATCTATTATTTATTGAACGTTGAGTTGACAAAGTGATTATAGTGACAGGCCATTGGTGCAGCCTGTCATTGTTTTGATGGATAAAAGCAGTTGGATGGATAAAAACACCGAAAGAGCACAGTGGCTTTTAACCGGTGTTCCCAATGACACACTTGGTGATCACACGTCGCTCACTCGGACACATAACTCATTATTGATGCCCACTTTCCTGTTATTTTCTTCACTTCATTAAAACTTCCGCAATGAACAGTGCCATATGTATCTGAAACTGAGCAACAGATGTTCAGGAACATTCATTTATTTCTCTGTTGTTTTTGCAGTACTATGAGATGTCCTACGGCCTCAACATCGAGATGCACAAGCAGGTAAAAAAATGAACGTATATGCGACTGTATAACTGTAAATGTTGAGGATGTTTGCAGTAGGCGGTAAATGGTAATGTCTTATTTTTGCCTGCTAGTTGTATAAATGTGTGGGTGGTGTGCTCTTTCGTGTTCCCTGTATATGCAACGTGGTGGCTGGAATTACAGTACATAACATTGTGTCTCTTAATTCAAATATAGCATTGGTTTACAGACGCAAGTGAACTCAGCCATTAGGTGAAGACGGTGACTTTTTGGTAGAAAATCCCGTTTGTCTGTTTATATTGTGAAAATGATCATAGTGGTAACTTGCACGCAATTAGTTAAAGAGCTTTGTTTCATTGGTCAGACTAATCATAAGCTACAACTGCTTTTAAAGGGGACATATTTTGCAAATTTAGTGAACTTGTATCCATATTGCTGTGGTGTTTTCTCACCATTAGTTTACGCAAAGATGTATTTTGATTGATTCATTCATTCATGCATGTTTGAGTAACTCTGTTTTGCCCTGCAACAGAAGTGTGAATGCACTTTTTTTCACCTCCCCCCCCACACACACCACTGAATTCAGTTGCCATTGTTTAAAAAATTAAGACTTGGAGTGAAACATAATTGGTTCAAAAGTGTCACGTAGCCTCTTTTTGAAAATAAAAACATGAAAATGACAATCTGCTGCTTACAGTGAAATGTCTCTATGAAGAGGCGGAGCTTATCAGCTCTACAGTTTTGAACTGAAAGTGAAAGGAATTGGCCATTTTTGATCAGTGTTTTATAATGGACAAAATGTTAAATGATGATCAATTTATGTTATCGTTCAATACTAAGTACATGGGGAAAAAGCATAATATTTAACCACACATAACCACAACAAAGTTGGTAATACAATGGAAATTGGTTACTACCAAACTCAGTCCTGCTTTAGACCTGGTTTCATCATAAATATGATTCAGACCTGCCTGAGTGTGTCCCTTGTTTAGACCAGATTTGGGGTGGGCAATATTGACAAAAATTAAATGAAATCTGTTTTATTTTGGAGTATCCCTATTACAATAGGCAGATGATATTATGTCAATCCAACAGAAATGTGTTAAAACATGTCTTTAAATGGTGTTAGTTGAGGTGTATTTTTCAGAAAAATGTTAAATGTTTGGAAAATGAATCACATTAGTGAAGAAATATCACCTTACACCTTACTAATGACATATTTTTGTCTCTTTAAAAAAAAAAATCAGCTCCTTTTGTAGCATGTTTTACTATAAATGATGATGATGATTCAAAACAACATTCACAACATGATCTAAATTCTGACATAACTCTAGTCCAGATGCCGGCTGGTGTTGTATTGGTGGTATGTTCGGTAAGCAGTTAGTGTCACTGAGTAAATGATCACTGTAAACATGTCTGACAAGACACAGGATCTTGGCCACTTATCCACAGTCACGTCTTTGGTCTTTCAAATGGACAGATCAAATGGCAGCTTGATGTCATTAGCAAAGGCTCACTTGAAACGGAGTATTCTGGTGTTTTTCCAGTTCACGTGAAGATAAGACTTAGCCAAATGAGCCGTGCATTTAGTGCATTCTGCGGCTGCCTCGCACTTGTCCGTCCTTGTTCTGCTACTGATTTGGCACTGAATGAAGACAGAATAATGTTTTAAGATTACAAATTAGAATACAAAATGTATTCAGTGGACAGAACAACAGTTGCAATATGAAGTGATAGATAAATGTGTTTTTAGTGTCTTTTTTCAGTTTGCCTTTTATATTTGTGCAAACTTCGGTGTATTTATTATTGACTTTATTGGTGACTCTCTCCATCCTTCCTTCTAAATTGCTCTCCACAGTCGCCTCGTGGACTGTCACGACAAACAAGAGGGGGCTTTGTTTTTTAATACATTTTACATTGCTCTCAGCACGTCCCTCAATGTCATTTAGAGAGCACCATTGTTTGATTTTTCAGAACACCCTCAAAATGACAGCCCTGCTCCCTGCACTTTAACCCTTTAATCATGATGTCATCCCATCAGCGAGGTAATTATAGCACACAGCTCCGAACAGCAGGGTTTTGTCCAAATACTTCCAGAACACATACTGTACGAGCAGCAGCCACTGACACACCACTGCGCAGGGAAAGGTTATTCTAGTACATTAAAACATAATGGCTCACAACAAGCTGACGTTAAGATTATGTACTCAATAAAATGTCTGCACTGATTACAAAATGGTTCATCATTTAATATAATCTACAAATGGATTCAGTTTTAGAATATTCAGATAAAAACTTTATACTATCTTTAGATTTAGTATTAGTATTCTTATTAGGTCTGCAAAATGAATCCCAATCAAATCAAAATCGCAATATGAGTGGACGCAATTAGCAAATATCAAAGAGTGCCTGAATTTCTTCCACAAAACAAAACACCCTGTCTTATTCTGCATAAAAGCGGTTTACCCCGTGGTTTGGATCCGTACAAACTTCTTCTGAAATACATGCCAGTCCATGGGCCAATTCCAGTCGTCTTGCCCAATTCTCTTGGACACATTTAAAATGCAAACTTTGAACAAGATTCTATTATTAAAACATGATCATGCAAATCTAATCGCAATTGCATTTAAATATTTTTGCCAAATCGTCCAGCCATAATTCCTACTGAGTAAGTCCTCACATTTAAGACCTTTGTGACATGCATAAAGAGTTATTCTTTACAACTTCTTTCAACATCACCTACTTTTTCTTTCTCTTCCAAAGCCCACAATGTAACATCTAGAATATATGTCGTCCCTTGTGAGACATTTGCTGCCCAATAACACAGAGTGATGAATGAGGCCGATCGATTTTTTGTGAAACCTAAAGCAGAAGTATTGATAGAACAATAATCAGAGGAGAGAGAACGAGGGGGGGAGAGGGAGAGATGACCTGCCAACAACATAAAGCACAGGCGGCAGAGTGAGAGAACAGGAGAGGAGAGGGTCAGGAGAGATGCCACAGGGACAAAGAGCAGAGAAGAAGAGTTGAAAAGGTGCAGGGAGCTGAAGATGACAGAAGTTAAGCTACACAGACTGAACAGGAACACGGTGTCAGGAACAAGAGCAGAAGAAAGAAGAAGGATTACAAATGAATGGGTTCGAAAGAAGCAGCCAGGAATATACTCTACCAAAGTGCATTGACACTAAATGTGGCTAGCTAGATTGAGCTACAAGGTTATTCATCCTGAGCATTGTTCTAATCAAGCCCAACGTGACAAAGTGTGCAATTCATGTGTTTCTGTACACAATATAACGATTACTGGATATTTGTCTCGCTGATGTGGCCGATGTATTTGCCGGTGACGATATCAGTATTCTAAAGTCTATGACGAGGCCTGCAAATGGAATTAAAGCTCATTATTACGTTAGTGTATGCACTTGCACTGTACTCTAATGTGGGCTTCTTTGACCATTTGTCTTTTTGTCAGTTGCCGTAAAACTGGGACTATTGAGCGCACCTGAATATAAGCTGCGCAAAACGTTTATCATATCGTGAATATTGTTTTGAAGAAAACAAGCAAAATTGGAATATCGAGTATATTGTTTATTGTGAAAAATGCTATGCTATTTGAAAAGAGCTGATAAAAAATAAAAATGACAAACGTTATGCTCTGCACTTTCAAATAAAGGTTTTTTGTGATATTTTTGTGATTCATTTTACAGACATTTCACATTTGTCTGGTAATTAAACCGTAGTGAATATGTTTCAAGACATTTCTGTTGGATTGACATAATATCGTCTGAATATCGTTATCAGGATTGTCCCAAAAATATAGAGATATAAATGTTATCAGCCAGTCCTAATGCTTTGACAACTTTCTGTAAGTATATGGCTTGGCTGACATTGTTATTGCTAGATTCCTGGCCTCAAACAGCATGAATACACTGCCACTCATGGATTTAGCGAATAGCCGTAGGAGTAAGTGAAATCGACAAGGTCATTATAAATAGAACATCTTAAACAGAAAACAGAATGGAAAACATGAGAGTATGTGAAGCTATACTGTAGATGAATGAACAGGTTTAATGGAAAATATCTGTAGATTAATTGCTCGGATGAAAGCGAGCGACTAAACAGGAAGCCTCAGCAGATAAAGACAACGCCAAGAAAGGCAAAGCTCCAGAGTGAGAGAGGGCAGTGACATCAAGAACAGGGCGCCGCTGTAAGGAATAATGAATCATGAATAGATTTAACACTATGCGCTCTTGTCCTCCTCACATCCTGTCGACATCTCTGCCTCTCTCTGTCATTATCCGCAGCAGGACCATCTCATGTCTGCCTTTAATTGAGCCATAACAGTCCGCTCTACTCTTGTGAATTTAACCCTTATTTGGCTTTCACTCCCTCCATATTTCAGACTATTCTTCCTATCTGATTTTACTTTCGCTACATATCCCTTCAAAACCACTCTATATGGACATGAAGGCATTGTCTCTTGTCCATTATCATATCATACAGGCTCTATGGATTCCTAAGAGGAAAAAGGCAGGCTGTAAGGACTTTACACTCCTCTCTGTGGTTGTTTTATATTCATTCATTCACTGACACTGTATACACTGCGCTACTTGTGTATTTGGAGACTGATACACAGCTGGAGGCAGGGGGCATCACATCAGATGTTGTGAGGTGTGTGCTGCTGATGAGGCTGGTTTAATCAAGTGATCATTGTAGAAGGGGGATGAATGTAAGTTTGGGACTGAAACATTTGGCCGCAATTGTTAAGATTAGGACTGGGAACGCCTCAACGGAAGAGCTGGAGAAAGTGTGTGTGTGTGTGTTTGTGTGTCTGTGTGGAGTACACACACAGATATGCCGCGGATCGATTAGTCGATTTAAAAGGGTACCTGGTAAAAGCTTTCAAAACTATTAGGTTTATCTGACCCAAACTGCGCAGGGGGTTATGCAAAAACAATTCTATACCACAAGGAAACTGTATTTTTATGAAAAGGCATAATTAAACCCACGATTCACTCCCAAACATACAGCTAACTCACTCCATATCTTGGTCCCGCTGTTTTCCCTTGAGAATCCCTATAATCCACATAAATACATTGAGCCCATTTTTGTCTTGATGTGGTTGGCTTGGTTTGGATCTGTTCCAGTCCTTTTTTAGTCCTGTTCTAGTCAAGTTCTAGTCCACTTTTAGTTTTGGATTTAGTCCTGGTTTAGTTCCAATTTTGTTGTGTTGAATGTGCGAGTGTGAACACACCTTAAGACATCATTGACCGCTTAATCGTCTAAATGACTAAGGACGTACAGTCCTGGAGTGGAGGTGGAAGTCTCGGCATCCTTGCTCAGACTGCCTCTGCCACTCGGCCCCGGATAAGCAATGGATGGATGGATGTTACTAAAGGATAAGTGGGCTGCACAATAGCCTTTAGGGATTCAGGCTGCAGCAAACATGCAGGGCATTTTGCCGGCCTCAGCTTTGCAGCGTTCCTGGCTCTTAAAAGTTGCTGAATGTCCTCTTACTCTAAAATAAAACCTATAAGGTCCAATATAAGCCGCCACTGATGCAGGATGCAAAAATATAAAACACATAAAACATTGTCATACCTTTATGATCTGTCAAGCAATCATAAATGTGTTGCCTATGGTTTTGTATTTTTCCATCTAGTTCTTCTAATCACTTTGAATTTTGAGAGCCATGTGTTCTCATGCCTAGCGTAGCATCAGCAGCTTCATAACTTCACATATATCAGCACGCCACATGTGTTCTCTCCTAATTAGCCGTGATATGCAAAGTAGCTTTTACCCTAGTGTAGAATTGTCATGGTAAAATGAAACTGCTCATTAAAATGACATGCAAGTACTTTACTATCACTTAATAGTTGTAAAAGTTTGAAATACATTTCTGGTACTTTTGGCTTAACTTTTGCTATTGACTCTTCTGATGCCAAATGGTTTTAATATGTCCCATATCAACAAAATATCCTGCATGTTGAACTCTTCAACTGCCCAATATCATCCATAGCCAGGACCTGACAGTCTGGTAATTTGATAGCGGACATACGGAAATTGCCTTGCCCTGCACACATTTTACTCACTAACCAGACCAAATAACATTACCTTGCCGAATGGGGGTTGTTTCATCACATAGCAGAAGTGAATGTTCATATTGTATACATACCCTGTGCATCTCAATTTGAATATGGAAATAGTATCCATTTTTCTCTAGTGACAGGGGAGCCAATCAGCGGACCCCCGGGGCCGGCTGGAAGCAATCGTACCACTGTATGTGTAAGCGATTCTCCACAACTGCAATGAGAGCTGACAGTGTACCAGAAATAGTCACATCAGAACTGAACAGCTCGATATGGTGTCTATGTGTTCATAAACAGAGTTTTAGAGTCGGTGTCTCAACAATATCACATCAAGCTGAAATGTACCTTTTGGACTCCGATATGTCGTTATGTTGATATGTTATAACCAAGTCTCTTAAATGCTTGTTCGAGGTGACTATGAAAACATTGACAAATGACAGATCGAATGTGGCACTAGATGAGAAGAGAGACACATCTACCCTTACAAGTGTGTGTGATATTCAAAAGGGCTGCACAAAAATGGATATGAGTTGTGTGGACCCCCTTTTTTCCCCCCAATTGACATGTAACTACTAGAGTCAGGATATCTTTATTTTCACCTAGATCAGGCATGTCCAAACTACGGCCCGGGGGCCAAATGCGGCCCTCAGACCAATTTTTGTTGGCCCTCCGTCTTCCTGCTAAGTCGGTCCAAACAACAAAAAGTAGTACTTTTTACTGTAAAATTGAAAAAATTCAAGCCTTTTAATGTTATACCAACCTAATATTAATGTTCCAAGTCTAATTAAAGGTGTGGAGGCTCATCAGAACAATGTCAAATGCAAAATTTCGAAGGATTCTCTTCATTGTTGGGTTGTGTGTGGCCCTCTGCGCCGTATAAGTTTAAAAATGCAGCCCTCGGGGAAAAACGTTTGAACACCCCTGACCTAGATCTATTTAAGTAATAGGATCTGATGATAATGTAGACTGATCCGAATGAATGTACTTCAGAAAGAAGAAACTTTCTTGAAACGCTATGGCAACCAGATGCATGTCAGAATCAGAATCAGAATCAGAAAGGGTTTATTGCCATTGTCAATGAAAAAACTTCACAGACATAGGAACTTGTCTTGGCATGAAGGTGCAACACAAAACACTGAGCAATAATAAAACAACATATATTCAATCAAACAAAAGGGCATGCATTAAGAAACAATTTAAAATTACTATAGTATAAAATAAAAATAGGCATTACTATGTACACAAGTTTACAGTTGTAGTGCAGAAAGTGACAGTGCAGTGAGTGATGAATAGTTGTGGTTAAAGTGGCAGGTGTTCCAACCACATACTAAGTTTTAATTAGCATTTATTTAACTTTTATTTTACCAGGCAGAAGTAAACTTAGTTACTGTTATGTCAACATTCTTTGTGTTGCTGAAGATGCAGCAATGGCCTCACAAAACCTCAGCCTTTTCCCTTTAACAGCGATACTGCATGACTGAAGCCAAATGCCCTTCTTTGAGTGTTTGGGCCGGATGTGATAAGCCCATGTGTACATACAGTACAGTCTTTATTGTGTTGGAGCATACATAGAGGCGCTGTGTGCAGCTCAGAGCCGGCAGGATATGATAGGAAGTTGTGTTTGATAGTCAGGATGCTCAGCAGCCAGACTCTTCCCCCTGTGGACTCCCGAGGACACATGAAGCAGCTGGCTGTCCTTCCTTCCTGCTCGCTCCTTTCATTTCACCAGCACACTCAAACATGCACATGCACAGACACACGCATGCACACACACACACACACACACACACACATACTGCTGCTAAAGAAAGACTCCATAGAACTGGTCTCGTCTTTTGTATACATTTTTGCTGTATTGCAAACACACCACTGATATTTGCAGTCCTCAATAACATTGTCTTTGAGCTAAAATGAATAGTAAATAAAGAACATGAAAGGGGTCTGTGTATCTTGCTGCTTAATTAGCTTGCGCTTCTGTGTCTGCTCGTCCCTTTGATGCATGCATTTACTGCATACATTGGTAATATTTGGCTCAAGTTGTGACCCAAATTTTTATTTCATTTGGACGACATGAAAGAGAGACAGGAAGTGTGGTTCATTTTCAACTCTCTCTGGTTAATAATAGGATTTTACTCCTCTCTCGTCCCTCTTTTTCCCTCTCTCCGTCTCTCTCTGCCCGCTCTTTCTCTGTGTGTCATCTCCATCACACAGCCAGTATCGATAATCCGCACTGCTACGGTTTGAATTTATGCTAACTGGTTTTATTTAAAGGCTGGGATTAGGAGCGGCCTGCCTATGTGGGTCAGCTACAACAGGCTTTCCAGAGGTCAGATGTCTGTTATTACAATGTGTCTATGATCAGTGATCAGTGATGTGGCTATTTGGATAGATCTGAGTCTAGCTTTCATCTTCTGCATAAACCGTGTGCAGCAGAGCCCATTGGGACAGTGAGAGGGGATTAAATTATAAAAATGCCCTTAATATTGAAATTGTATTGCTTTATAAGCTTTTGTGGGGTTGTAATCAATTAAAAGTTTTGGTCGACACAATCATTAACAACTACAGTATGTACACAGGAAGTACTTGTACTCAGCATCTTTTATATGAACTTGAAGATTAAACTGTCCTGTCACTTTCAAAAACTCCATCTGTCACTCCATCTCCTTTCTACTGTGGTCCAATATAATTCCTACTTAGTCGACTGATAAAACACAGACTAAGACACCATCGACCAATTAATTAGAGCTACAGTTAGTATATTGCATATGTTTAGTAAAAAGTAAATTGTGTAACTAAATATAAAAGTATCAATGCCTCTGCCCCGTAAAACCCCATTGACACATTTGTCCTGATTTGTGGCCATCTCCAGAAGACATGCCTGTGTGTACACGTGTGCATATTGTCCTCTTTGTAACTCTGACTACTTTGTGGCTGATTGCGTCGTGAACAACATGAGTTTCAAGGCTGTTTGCAGTCTGTCCATGCAGCTGGTGCGCTGGCACTGTGTGAGTATGACTAATAACTTTGTAATATCAGAAAACAACGTGGAGCCAGAGAGGATTGATGGTGTGTGGTTTAACTATAAATTCAGTCCAGACTTAATGATGGAATGGAGAACTAATGTCTGATTAAAGTATACCAGATATCCAGCCTCCTCAAATGCAAAAAAGAAAGAAAAAAACCTTCACGTTATTTGTAACAATTGAAAAGCTAAAAAAGGAACTGTAATACTATTATTGTTAAATATTATTAAGAAAAAAAGTCAACAATCTGAGAATGGTAAATTTCATTGAATTGTATCATCTCCCTAGTTCCCATGTAGGGACTGTATAGTCTTCTCTAACACATGAAACGCTGCGCTTGTGTGGGCGTGTGTTTTATCACAGTGTGGGGACTAAAGTCTGTGTGCACCCTCATGGAGCCCTGCCGCCCTTATGGGACAAAAAGCATGTCCTGTGACGTACATCAACAACGTGGTTTATAGTTCATATATCGTAGGTTAAGGTAAGGGTTTTTGTTAAGGAGTCAGGTTCGGGCTCCAGGAAATCAATGTAAATCAATGTAGTGTCCGCGAAAAGTGTGGAAACCACACCTGTGTGTGTGCGTGATGACGTGATGACGTGTGTGTGATGACGTGTGTGTGTGCGTGTGTGCGAGGCTGTGCTTGCTCTGTGCCGTCGCATGTGTGCTCTGCTCTGTTTAGATTGCCTCTCTGTGCGCCCTTGTTGCCTCTCTCTCTTTCGTTGAGGAGCGTGCACGTGGACATGTCTGCCCACATGCACGCCGCAGCTTCAGCACACACTAGAGTTTGTTCTGTGTGCTGCTCTTCTATCTCCAATATTTTTGCCTCCCCTCCTCCCTCTCTCTCTCTCCTTTCTCCCTGTCTCTCCCCCTATTTCTCTCGCTCTCTCTCTCGAATAGTGGGGCCATCAATCAGAAGGCAAGGGGGAGAGAGGAGAGGAAGGAGCAGGGGGTTGCAGTTGGCTCAGATCCAGGGAAAAGGAGCTGGCACGCTGCCCAGAGGAGCGAGGGAACAGGGAGAAGAGATGAAGTGAGGAAAGAAAAGTGTGGCAAGGCCATTCTCAGAGCAAGAGCGAAGAGCAAAGGAGCAAGGGCAAGTGCACTATGAGGAAAAATATAACATGGAAAGTGTGGCACAAGAGGCGCGCAGGGAGCTGGGTGTGTCGAGAAAATGTTGGGGACAGTTAGAGTGTAAAAAGAGGAAGGCAGGTTCATTAGTTTGTTGTAGATCAAGACTAAAGAGAAAGTATAAAGAGAGCTCTTATAATATCATCTAACACGAATGCTAAAGTTGCGTCAAAAATATTTTGGGCAACAAGTCTAGGCACATGTGGTTACATTTAGTTAATAGTTTTAGGGATCATTTTCTCGTTGTGAAGCAGGCTCCTGGTGATAGCAACAGAAACGAGACACTTCACTGATCCCAAATTTGACTTAATGGGTTTAACAAATTCAGTCTGTTTTAAGGATCGAGTGTCCACAGTTTGTATCTTAACAGAGGTAACATTGGCATTGCGCATCTTTTATGAACTTTAGCCATCGCATTGATTCGTATTTTGGGCCTAACAATAAAATGAGCAGCTTTTGTGTGATTAATTAGCCTGGCAAAGTGAGATTTACAAAGTTATGGCGGCTGGTTAAAGAGTAGATCAGGCTCTTGAATCATTGGTCAAACTGGGACTTGCTTGTGAAAGATAAAAGTGTCATTCTTCCCGCACAAACCTGGCCGTGCACTTGACTGAAGGGGAGCTGGCACAGACGCGCACTGGGCACAGCCTCCTGCACCTGTGCCAATCTGCCCGCATGGATCCCATTCAAATTCACCAAAGCTTTTTATTGGCAACAGCATCATTGTTGCTTGCTGTTATGCTGGGAGACCAAAACAGCACTGATCTGACATAGGACGTGGCTCCCTCGATGTTTCATTTGAATACAATATGCAAATGAGTGACGACTAATTACCCTTTGGTTTATATCCGTGCACATTGTAGTTGCAGGATGTGAAATACTTGCTGAATTCAACTCTTGACTAATTCATTGACTCATTATATATTTAGAAAGTACTAAATTGCCATTAAATTGTGCATTTAGCAGCTGTCAGGTTGTTGTCATGTTTAACAACAAGACTGACCTTCAGTCTGTGTTGTCACACTAGACTTCAACAAAGTAAGAACAAACTCACCTTTGTCCTGTTTTTATCTTTTAATTCACTACAAATGAATGTCTCTAAATAAAAATAAAGTATCCAGTATGCCCTACAAGCAAAATACATGCTCATTTCTGAGAATTTCTGGCACGCATACTTTTTGGGCTTCCAGTTCATCTAAATGTACTCTAGTATTTCCCTGAAATCCACAGCCTTGGGGCTCATGCTGAAGGAGCAGAAGAAGCATAATTACAGTGTAGAAAATGGATGTTTAGTGCTACAGGGGATTCAGCCTTAGTGTTGGCACTATGGGGGCTTTTATGGGCCATTGATTTCTATATTGACACTTCAACACTGTCCGACGATTGAAGATGAAGGTTACACTGCTCGCTAAAATGTTTATTTAAATAGATCTATTATCCATACAATCAATACTGTCTCTCCATCTCTCTCTCTGTCTCTCTGTCTCTCTCTGTCTCTCTCTGTCTGTCTCTCTGTCTCTCTGTCCTCTCTCTGTCTGTCTCTCTGTCTGTCTGTCTCTGTCTGTCTCTCTGTCTCTTTCTGTCTGTCTCTCTCTGTCTCTTTCTCTCTCTCTCTCTCTCTTTTGTGTCTCTCTCTCTTTGTCTTCTCTCTCTTTGTCTCTCTCTCTTCTCTCTCTGTCTGTCTCTCTTTCTTTGTGTCTCTCTCTCTCTTTGTCTTCTCTCTCCCTCTCCTCTCCTCTTCTCTCTCTCTCTCTCTCTCTCTCTCTCAGTCCCGCTCTCTCTCTCTCTCTCAGTCCCGCTCTCTCTCCCTCCCTCAGTACTCGTGCCACTTGGCAGTCTTTGAGCCCTCAGGTGTTCAGTGACCAGCTCCCTCTCTCTCCTTTGTCTCTGGCCATGCATTCACCCCTCCTCACACTCATCCCTTCATCCCGCCAACCTGCGCCAGCTCTCCATAATGGTGACGTTTTGGCACTGCGGTGCAAAGAGAGTGTGCCTTGTTTTGTGTGACACCTGGCTCAGCTCTTACGGCTTCAGCCAGATCACTACATTGATTCATTGGAGTAAAAAACGGTCATCTGATTGGCCAGTTTAACACACATCGGTGTCCAGGAAAGGATTGTGCTGTCATGATGCCACGCACGTTGTTTGTGATGTTTTTAAAATGATTTATGGTTAATTTATTATATTTGTTCAAGTTTCCTCTGGACAATGACCACATCAAACACTCTGAATTACAAAATGTTTTCTCAGTTGTTTGAGTCAAAGCTTTTGAACACAACTTCAGATTTACTGTAAACTGTGTATACTGTAGAAGAATGATTCATTATAATGCCAAACATGTCACGATAATAATTATATCGTTTTACTGTTCAATATAAATAATAGCTGGAACAATCATTTTCGAGACTCAATATTTATAGTGTGTACATTGTTTTGCATTTGGAGGAATATGTTTGTTTGTTTTTTAGCTGTAGCGTGTGACTTCTATGACTCATTATAAACACTAACAACTAAGGTCTAAAGTGAGTCATTCTGTTATTTATTTTTTACAGCACATGTTCTGTTAACAATATTATGTATATTGCATCAGTGGCATGAAGTATTGTTCAGTACTATTGTATATGGTGATATTTCTGCAGCAATATATCGTTCTTCAAAATGTGTTATCGTGGCAGCCTTACGCCAGTGCGCGTAGTAATAGATGATAGAAAAATGGAAAGACAAGAGCAAATGAGAGCGAGCAGAGGAGATGGAGGAAGCATGAATAGGGTAATGATGGCTCAGTGTGAGAGCTGCTGTGTGAACGGCTGACTGAAGAAGAGAACAGAATGAGGCTGAGGGCACTCACTGATAGAATTAGACACACCACAGAGTGTGCGTGTGTGCGTGTGCGTGTGTGTGTGTGTGTGTGTGTGTGCGTTGGTCTGAGAGCAGGCGGCCGTACTCTGTCTGGATGAATATTTTTTGTCATATTGTTTTACCTCTGGGAAGTGTAAGATAAAGCTGGATCCTGTCCACTATTCCAGCCATTGTTAATGTGGTATGCAAAAAAATCACCACGGCCATAAAATGTTGTTTATATTTAGTTTGACATACAGTACTTCGGGTTTCAGATAGCGATCGACAGATATGGGTATTTTCATGGCCGATGCTGATACCAATTGTTTAGAATTTAGAGAAACCAATGACCGATAAGCTCTGGCGATATTTTTTGTCTGATATGTAGGGCCGATTTTGATATTTTTCCACAAATTATTGAATTTAAATTGGACAATCTCACCCACAGCGTTGTTTTGCCACCAACCTAAAAGAGAGCAGTTTAGTATCCTTTTGTGCAGTGTTCTCTTTGCACTCAAGTTTAAAATAAACTTTTAAGTTTATTCTTTAGGCAGTAGGTCGTCCAAAACTAAATGTCGGCATCTGCTGGAGCATTAAGGCCGATAGCCAATACTCTAAAAATGTATAAATATTAGTAAAATGATATCAGTGACATGTCGCCCATAACAGGAAGTTTAAACCAATTAATATATGTTCTTAAAATAAAAATGCAATTGCAGAGAGTCAGGAAAGTGAAGTGGGCTACATCAGGAACAGCATCTGATGTTGAACGTAAAATCAGAGCTGATCATTACTGTGGCAACCCTAGAAAGCCACAAGCTCTGAAAGGTAGACAAATTATGTACAGAAAACTAAGTTACGGTAATGTAAAGACAATCATATGCGTCGCTCATTATTGTGTTCTCATCATTTTCATCATTTTAATCCCTGTCTGTCTCTCTCCTCTTTATTCATCGCAGGCGGAGATTGTCAAGCGTCTCAGTGCCATCTGCGCTCAGATCATCCCATTCCTCTCTCAGGAGGTAAGTGTCAGCTCTGCCACACACAGCAAAGAAGCACACGGTGTCACAGCACTCGTTACACCCGTTTGTGTCAGGTTGGCTTGCAATTACCATTGTATTGTACAGTTTTTTATAGAAGTGCGCCGTATCCTGGTCAAATGACACAGTTTGTAGTAGATATAGATACTGTATATTTCCACTGAAAATATGGTGGTCTATACAGATCTTCAAAATGCAGTTGTTATATAAGTACAAATAGAAATGAACAAAGCATTGCTGCCCGGTGGTCGAGTGGTTAGGCACAGCACACATATGCCTGACTCTGACAATTTACTGCATGTCCTCCCCTCTCTCTCATCCCCCATGCCACGCCTACCTTTCCTGTCTGATAAAGCCTTCGGGCCAAAAAATATATAATATTATAATCTTTTATTTTTTATTTTTTTAAATTAAATGAACAAAGCACTAATTAGCAAACATTTGTGCATCATCTATTTTTATAATTCTGTGTTTGAATTTTAGCTTTATTATTCAATAAAAGCTGTTCCTTCTTCACTTGAGTAAAAGTCAAAGTATCGCGTATAAAACTGTATGTATGTGAAAAATAAGGAAAAAAGAATTGTTCTTACATTTTTGTCAATTTCTCAGTGTTTCTAGACTTTTTATTTGTACATGTGAAGTAAAAGTAAAAAGCATCTACAGTTAAAACTATTTAAGTAATGTACAGATACAGATATTACTGAAGTACGGTACTTTTACTTTTGTACTTTTTTGTACTTTTGTTCACTGGCAGCATATTTGGACACATGTCATTCTTGTGTGAGCATACACTTATGAGAGCGCCCTCTAGGAACTATCACATCTCCGTCAGCTTGATCAATATTGACTCTGGGGCGGTGCACTGTGAAAGGCACACATGCATGTTTGCGTTGGTGCGACTGATTACACTGGGGTTTAGTGCAAACACAACACGTTTCTGTGTGTCTTTGAGCACACATGTAGGGGCTCTTTTATGTGACTTTGTATTCTGAATGAATGCTTACTCAACCTGGTGTTGATATTTACACATCCGCTTGCAAAACCCTAACTCTGTTTTCACAGTTAAAGATCTTTCAAGATATAAATGTTGCTATGTAACCTCTTCATTCTATCTGTGACTTTTGTGTGTCTGCAGCACCAACAACAGGTGGTCCAGGCAGTGGAGAGGGCCAAGCAGGTCACAATGGCAGAACTTAATGCCATCATTGGGGTGAGTCATTACTATTCTCCTCCATAACACATTCACACAATTGGACTTTTATTACTGCGGTAATCTTAATACAGAGCATTGAATAAATAGGTCACAGATAGTCAGCTCTCAGAGTTAGTGAGAAAACACTCAACTGTTACTGCTGAATGTGGGAAATCATTGACGGTTTCACAGACACACGTACAAGCTCTGCTTTTATTGGATAAATGACTGTCATCTATATAGTTGTTTAGTTCACCCATTTTAATTTACATTGAACATTAAGTAGGAAGTATGTTATAGCCCTGTTTCTTCACCATAATTAAGACGTATTTGGCTAAATCAACTTTTATTAGTTTCATTGTTGTAATGCTGTTTGCCCATCATTACCATCCTCAGAGTTTTATTTTGATTAAGTCATTCATATTTGTGTAATCCTGTATTGTCCCGCATTTGAGGCTTGAGCTTGCTAGGATAAAAAACGTTTCACCTACCCCCTATCTCCGCTCCCTGCTCTGTGCTTACTGCAATATTGTGGTTTGCAATAAGCACAAAGTATGTTAGTTTAATTCTAAATACTTACTCAGGAACTTGTGTTGAAGTTGTCTGTTTTTGAAAACAACCAGTTGCTACAGCACTCACAGACACTTAAAGCCCATATCTCGGCCTATAGATTCTATAAGTCCTACAGTCATACAGTATTTGTGTATAGTGTGCATGTTGCAGTAGTGATGGTGATGTACCTCTCTGGAGCTTGTCAGCGCTCTGATCACATTACTGTCTACTTAAAGCCCTTTGTTCTCTGCACTACAAACACAGACGCTGCCTCCTTGGTGTGTGTGTGTGTGTGTCTGACACAGCCCAGCGCCAGCACACATCACAGCGTTCCCCTCAGGATAATAGCCTTTCTTTATCTCATGCTGTTGCGTTTTGTCTTTTCATTTTCATTGTAAGTTTTTCTCGCTCCTCTGTTTGTAATCTCTTATTCTCATTTTGTATTTTACATTTCTTTTTTTTCCCCTTTGGCTTTTGGTTGTATTTCCTTTTGCTTACATCTTTCCCTTATGTCCCATACTTGCTAACCTCCATCCCTTCCTCTCGTCCCTCTCTCCGCCTCCCCACCTCCCATTTCCCCTGTGGCCACAGCAGCAGCAGCTCCAACACCTGTCGCACCACGCCCCCGGTATCCCCCTGACACCCCACCCCTCGGGCCTGTCGTTGGGTGCGGGTGGCTCTGGTCTCCTAGCGCTGACGGGTGCCCTGGGAGTGTCTGCTCACCTGGCTTCAAAAGACGAGCGCAACCACCTGGACCCAGAACACCTCCGAGGTATCAACTTTTCATTTGAACTCTCTACGTAGAGTATATTCAGGGTTTGGGTGCATATCATGGGTCTTAAACATGTTGATGGATTTTTGCAGTTGTGGTATGGAAATGAATAAGAAGACTTTAAAGTGCACTATGCAACGTTTCTTGTGGAGAGTCCGCCTCCTGCTTGGCATCATGGAGATGTTACTCTTTTGCCTGTTCGACAATATGACATTAAAGTGCATATGACAGGTTCTTACGTTTTTCAAATTTTTACTTTGTTTGGTGGGACAGTCCCTGTGATAAATATTTATCATAGTTTTACAACCTGTCATGTGCACTTTAAACTGTCTCCATGGAGGCAGGTGATGCTGCCAGGTTCAGTTGCAGGTCAGATCTGTGGAACGGCGAATCTGCTCACAATAAGAATGCATGTTTTTGAAGGTATTTTTTAGAAATAAAAACACCTGTATTTGAATAAAGGCTATAGATATGTTAAATGCCATGCTGTGGAACATTTATGGCAAGCAATAAGATGAGAGAGGTGGCAGACTTGAAAGTTACACAATGCACCTGGCTTCAAATACAAGGGGTCAGTGCCAAAACTTTAATTAATTTTTTTACATTTTATTTATTTCCCTGTGTAAGTCAGGACAGCGCCAGGACTAAAATAACTGTGATGGTTATGATTTATGTTATGAAGAACTGACTTTTGGAAGGATCTGACAGGTTCAGCTTTCAAACTCACAATCTGCCTGCGTTTAACATTGTATTGATGTAAGCTTTTGTTTCCAGAACAACATATGCAGAGTATTGAAAATCAATTACACAATGGAAGCTTTTAGATGGCGTTTGCAGGTTCTGCTCTGCACGGCTGAGTATCACTTTCTGGGAAATGATCCAGGCTCAAACCAATACTGTATTCATCCATCTGCATTTTTAACTTGAGCAGAATTTATTTCATTTTGGAGTGGACATGAAACAGCTGCACAGCTAAAGTAAATCATTTTACCATTTCAGAACATGAATGCTAATCAGTCCTATACATTTTGAAGCAGACAATTTAAGTAATTAAGAGTAATTTTCACTGCTCACACCTTTTGGATGCCGAATGGTCCTAATATGGACAGAAGTACTTTAGAAGAAACACTTTCTCCCAATGAACTTCTTTTCACCTCGATAAAAATCTTATCTCTGAGCTCTGGCCCAGGAGAGACTTTCTCATGAATAAAATGAGAGTTTGGAAAGAAGTGAGATGAGCGGAAAGGAGGCATAAGGAGCAGTCAATGTGCTCATATTTGTGTGCTCGGTTCAGCGAGGGCTACAGTGGATGTGTGTTTCTGTACATCCAGATGAGTGAACAGATAGTACACACTGACAGAGGGAAGCACAGCCTGACCAGTCTGGGATCAGTACAATGCTCCTCTGTCTCTTTAATAGAAAGAGGCCTGTTCCTGCGCCTAACCTTGGGCATAGCTGTTGTTATTATTATCAGGACTGACGTCAAACTTTCTCCTTTCTTCTCTTTCATGAACTCTGCCTGCTGTCCCAGAGGGAGCCCCCAGCAGGGTGAGTAGCACGAACACCCCAGAATATTGCATGAAGTTTGTGTGACATTAATACATTTAAGCAAATAGAGACAAAGATAAAACCTACTGTTTCAAACAGTCTCATGATGACACTGAAGCTCATTGTTGCTTTTAACCTTTAGCCGCTCAATATTTCCACCAAAACTGTAACGTCTGAGCTTGCATTTGATAGTTATCTGAGAGAAAATACATTTTGAGTAAATGGATGAACAACTGTTTGTTTATTGGCAGAACAAATGTGTGTAATCTCTGATTTACATAACAAGTGAAAGGATTAGAAGACGGTTAACGGCAAATCCTGCCCAGTTTTTCTTTTTGTGAAAGTAATGGCTCAAGTGGCCTGGATGAAAAATAATGCGCGTTGATGGTCAAACTACAGCCCGATAGTGGTGGGAAATGTCATCTCATAGGTTTCTTGCGGCCAAGGTCATGATTTTAATTTCCACCCCTATTATTGCACACATTAGAGCTCATTATAGTTCGTCACAAGGTCAGAGCAGCTTTGATTTGATACTATATTGCCCACCGTTAAACATAACACAGGTCTTGATTACAGTCGTACATTGAAAGTGGAGTCTGAGAATTTAGATTTCAATGATATCCAAAATATGCAAGAGTTAAGTGGACTGGTAAATCTAAACTGCCTCTATAGGGAGATTTTTATTGTTGTTGTTTGTCGGCCCTAATTCTGCCGGGTTTATGCCACCTGAGACACATTGTTGTAGGGAAAGCCACCCACAATTCTAACCAGCTAAGTACTTTTGATATCCAACTCCTGAGACGTATAACAAACATCTTTTTGTGTTTAAGTAAGAAACAAGCCCTGCCATAAAAGAGTACGTGTATCTGTGCAAGAATGCTCATTTTCAGATTTGCTGAAAGTCTTTGATGATTAAAATGGACAGTTAATGACGGCCAAGGGTCTGATTGTAATTCATTATTGGTGTGTGTGTCCTTCTCTTTGGCTTTAGATCACTGTTCTTTATTGAAGCACTCTCTCCCTCTGTTTCTCTGTGTCCTGACTCGCACTACCTTTCATCACTGCAACTGTTGATAGGACAGAGATGGGGACAAGGTCACGACAAGGACATTTTAAAAAATATATAACTACATCGTGAACGGAATCACATTAAAATAGTAGCAATTCCTTGTTCTTGCTTTTATTACGGAATGAAAATGATTTAGAAGAGCTGCTGGCTTAACTTTCCCTTTCCGCTCTTCATGCCCGCTATGAAACCCTCAGCATAATTTAATTGCTAAACACAAGCTCCAGGAAAATGTCCCTCTTGTGAGTCTGAGGTTTGCGCTGAACCGTGGAGGATTTCAACGAGACGCGCACCAGGAAGGGCAAATCAGTACAACGTTTTCAACACAAGAGACCGTTAAAAAAAAAAACAGTGAGGTCCATTGTCTGTGTCTTTCCGGTCTGAGTCATTGCTGTCTTAAACTCCACTGTCCCACTCCCCACCGAGGGACCAACAATAGCGAGTGGCCCCCATCGCACCCCTGGCCCCTGCCCCACTGCTAAACAACGCCATGCTTTGATGGGTTTTCTCCCCTGCTCCGAGCACTGGCTGTATTGTAAATATGTCGGCACAGCTTTATTACCCATTAATGAGAGCCATATTTTACATGAGGACTGGGGTTTGGAGGGGGGAGTGCTAATTAGCTTTATAGGCCATCCTGTGTGTAATCTGTAACCTGCTGCTTACGTCTGCTCTTCTTACTGTATGTGTGTGTGTGAAATTACATGTATGTGCACTTTTGGCGTGTCACCGTCTGATTTATCATGGCCTTTACCAAAGCTTACGTCTCCAGATTGTGCATGTTTCTATGTGTGTCACTATACATTATGCCTAACTTGCTGGCCTTGTAGAATGATGACTTTAATTATCTATTTGGCCTATTTTCCCACTCTTAAGCTAATGCGCTGTCTCCTCTGCCTCTCAGAGTAAATCAGTGTCGTCGACTGACAGCCAGCCGAACGAGGAGCGCCAGGGCCCATCTGGAGGCTACAGCTCTTCTCAGGGCGGAGCAGAGGCCAAGAGGAGGCGCTGTGAGGACAAGGAGTCCCTACCTCCACACTCTTATGTATGCCTCGTCTCTCTATTATTTACTTACCACTGAGTCATTTACTGCTGCCTTTTCACATGACACAATGAGAAGAAAGGATTTATATAGCACTTTTTGCATACTCATTGACACTATTCATTAACTCCACACTCAGCAGCCGCAGGGTAGAGTTACAGAAGCAAGGCTGCCAATCTGCCCCAGCACTGTATTAAAGACACCTATGCAAGGTTTGTGTCTTTCCCAAGGACACAATGGCAGTATGCACTGGTCCGAGCTGGGATTGCCACCAACCCATTTAGAAATGGGACTCTTCACACACACATGTGATTTCAAGGGGCTGTACCTGGTTTATATTGTCTTAAAAACATAACTAGTTCATTGTAAACGCTTTAAAGTCGTCCAAATTGGTTGCTTACTTACCTAATGCATTCTGAGCATCATAATTATTCACTGCAATTAATTTATAAGCAGTTGCCAAGATTCAGAAGCCATCACGGTAAAGCTAACAACAACTAGCATGCTAACAGCTGCAGACAACACACAGCAGTCTGATTCTGACTCTAAGACCTGCTTTTACAATATATTTATACTTGGACAACACAGATTTTACTTTATTAGGCGAAAAAAATCCATTACAGCCCCTTTAACAGGGCCCAGATCAAATCTAATCTAGACAGATTTTTGCTAAAAACTACAGATGACTGAGGAGCTGAAAATAATCCATGAAATGCAACTGAATGTGAGGCATGTGCTTTCTGACAGTGTTGTTTACCAAACACATTGTCACTGGACATGGGCGATGTGTGCAGACAGTGACATTGCCTGACATTTCAGGCCACGCTGGTGTTGGAGGCCCAGGGCCAATTCGAGCTGTGTTTGGTTTGGATTGGTCCAATAGGCAAGAGCCGAGAGCCAGAGGCGATGTGATGCCAGAAGAAAAGACAGCCAAACCAGATAGCTGTAATGAATTAGATGACTGTGTGTTTGCAGTCTTGGGGATTGATTGACAGTGGGAGTCTGTCTGCAAATATGGCCTTCAGCTAAAACAGTTTGGCATCAGCAACAGCAGTCCAAATCTTCCCATTAGTCCAGTGTGAGAACAAGCACAGTTCGTTTCCCCTTTACCAATGTTTTATTTATTTTTTCTCCTCCGTCAAGCCACACTACCGACCCTTTATCTCTGTTTGCCTTTTTCTCTAGCCTTCATCTCTCTCTCTCTCTCTCCCTGAATCCTCTGCTCCTCTTTTGTTTTCTCTCTCTCTCTCTCTCTGTCTCTCTCTCTCACTCACTCACTCTCTCTCTCTCTCTCTGTCTCTCTCACTCACTCTCTCTCTCTCTCACTCACTCACTCTCTCTCTCACTCACT
Organism: Chaenogobius annularis; assembly: GCA_015082035.1. Taxonomy (NCBI): domain Eukaryota; kingdom Metazoa; phylum Chordata; class Actinopteri; order Gobiiformes; family Gobiidae; genus Chaenogobius; species Chaenogobius annularis. The sequence goes on from BJKM01000672.1 coordinate 73,426, forward strand.
CACTCTCTCTCTCTCTCACTCACTCTCTCTCTCTTTCTCTCCCCCTCTCTCTCCCTCTCTCTCTCTTCTATTTTCTCCTCAGGCCCATCATGTACATAGCCTTGTTTGGGCTGCGTATAATTAGGTGCTGATGTCACTCTACACCGATGTCAATAGAAATATCAGGCCGCGATCACATCAAAGCTCAGTTGCCATGACAACTAAGTGCCAGAAAAAACTGAAAGAGAGAGATGGAGCGAGAGATTGAGAGAGCGACAGAGTAGCGAGAGAGAGAGAGTGACAGGGACGGAGGAGAGTGTTATTTTTTTATATTTTTGTGAAGAGCCATCTTCGAGTGCATGCAGTGTAAAGTCTGTAACAGTAAAATGTTGTATATGAACAGAGGGAGAGGCAGAGGGCGTCTGGGATATCGACATATCGATCCGTGCTCACTTGTGCGTGGGCTTCTGTCTTTATTATCCGGCGTGTATAGGTGCAGTACACATCTGCCAAGAGTCAAAAGAAAAAAGGCCTTGTTTTTGTCCGAGATGTATTGACAGGTCCTATGTCTTTTCTGTCTTTCTCCATCAGGACAGTGATGCGGAAAAGAGTGAGGACAACCTTGTGGTGGATGTCTCAAACGAAGTAAGTGAAAAGGATGAAAGTATAGCATTGTTAGTCTCGATGTGCGTCATTATTTCTGCACTTCTGGTACTCTCACACCGTCTATAATATTCCATCCATCTCTAGTTGATACACACATGCTCCATTAAATTAATCTGTTGTTTTCTCACGAAACATATTGAGTATTTTCTTATCGGCCACACGCTTTACAACCAGCTGCCTCCTCTGTGCAGGGACGTTAATGCTAAATCCTTTGTGGCACCAACTTTTTGTGTGAAGCTGACAAAAATAATACATTTATTCAAGTCTTGCTACGTACATTTGTAGCCAACAGTATTTATCTCCCCTTTCCCCTGAGCAGCATGGCCACCTCCAGTGCTAACTCACCATTTTCCCTTTTTCTTTCCACAGTGGAAAAAATGTGACTTGCAAACTCTTACATAGCTGTCTCTCTTTCTCTCACAGCCAGTGCCTTGTGCAAAACCTCCACATAGCGGGTTCACCAAATTTCTTAAAGAAACCACAGTTACAAGTAGCCCACACATGAATAAAGTAAGAATCCAGTGAAAGCGGGCATGGCACCTGTTACTGGGTGGGAAATAATATTAGTAAGTAAACAGTTTGTCGACAAAGTTTATGTTAATAAGTAGAAAATAATTATTTGAGCCAAATCATTTTCTTAACGCGATTATTTCCAAAACGACAAAATTTATTCCAAGTAGTATGTCCCATGTGGTCTGCCTGAGACTCTACGTTAAACCTTATTGAGCCGCTGTATGATTTATTTGGTCACAGTTATACAGTGAAAAAAACCCCAAAAAACTTAAGACATATATAAAGATGATGATGATGATAATAATAATGTATATTGGCTATAGGTGGTCATGGAGTTGTGTCCCTCACATAACCCCGCCCATGTTATTCACTTCTGTCCAAATGATAGAGAATAACCCTTTTGTAATCCAAACCTTAATAAAACCTTGACATATTTTAGCACGGCTGCTTCTAAAATCTCTTTGGATAATTGTGTCCAGCCCACAACTTCAACCTTGTATTTTATGACAAGCTCAATTTAGTGCTTTTAATATGGGGCTTAGTAACCTTGGCTTGTGCGAGCTCGAGTTGTAAAGTGTGTATGGAATCAGCAGGTATGTCTCTAGTACTCGTTCTATCTCCTGCACTTCTTTGTGAACAAGAAGAGCAACTATTAAGCTCATTATCAGTCAGTGACCACAAATCCACAGAAAAAAACTCTTTTATCTTTCCAAGTGGCTTCATTTTACATCTCCATCATGGTTTTTTTTTTGGCCTTGTCTTCCATGTTCTCCTCAGCTGGCACAGCGTGTTCCTTTGCACTTCCATTCACTAATTAGATAACCACAGTTTTGTTCCTTTTAATGTATGCAAAGCCGTTCATGCCCATGGACTATTTAGCAATTTCAATACTTTGTGCAGTGAGACAAAATAGGTCTTATCTAAGCAATTTTTGATATTTTGTACAGAGGCAGACCATGTATGATGTCTCTGGTGAGTTTTCTGGCCCTGTTTCCAATCAGTTAGTTCTTAATTTAATGCCAAACTTTTGAGATGATTTGTGGATGCTATTTTAAAAAGTAGTTTGCAAATTGTACTGAAAGCACGTAAGCTTCACTATTGAGACTAAAAACATACTTCAGCCGTTGGTTTGGTCGGTCTTTTTAAATGTTGATATAGATTCTTTAACACTCTCTAAATAGTAATTCTTTCCACAAAGGATCCAATTTGAAGATTTATTCAAAAGATAGCATCATTTAAGCATAAATGATTTCTCACTCACTGCCTAAAACATTTTGTGCTCTCTGAATCTACTTTATCGAACACATTAAGAACTGTTCAGTTTCTTTTGCAACATTCTGACTCTATATTCACGCAGTGCACACTGACTTTTACGCTCTTGGATTCTCTTAATCATCTCCAATACGTATTGAATGTAGTGTATGTTGTATCAATTTCACTGCATTTTCAAAAGATATATTGAAAGCACCTAAGGCTGGGTCAAGAAACGCAACACAACAACTGATACAAAAGGACAAAAGGATTGTCTGACAAACTCTCAAACAAACATTCCTGATATCATAAGGAGCCAAATATCATATCTCACAAAATAAGTTACAACTGAAACTGAAAATGTCAATGTCAAGATAAAAGGATTTAAAAAGCCATCCCAAGGACATGGCTGATGATCTCGTTGTGAATATGAAACAGTGAAATGTGGTGTCAAAGACCATATTACCATGAGCACCAAAAGCGTCAAGGATGAATGGGCTGAACTAAAAGCATTGTATTTTGTTTCATTTCCTATTATTCATTCAGGAGCCTAACTCTCCAGCAGTCAGCCCCCCTCACTCTCCACATGGGAACGGCTTAGACCGAGCCCCCACTCTTCGCAAAGAGTTGCCTGGCTCCTCCGGCACAGATGCCCCCACCACCCCAAACCCACGTAGCCCTACCCCCGGGAAGGCCAAAGACCCTGCACAGGTGAGATAACGCTTTCCTGAAATAGACCTACCTGCAAACATTTAAAAAGCCTTTCTGTGATCCCAATTTCTTTCTGGTGAAAAAAATATTCACATACTGTATTGTTTTATATTTTACGTGTAGATGGAAAAGTCGCAGTCTCCATTGTCTAAGTCAGGTACCCCATCCCCGTCCCATCGCGAGGCTCTTACCCCAGGGGCCCCTGGAGCTCCTGGTCCCAGCACGTCCTGTCTTCGCCTGGTCAGCAAAGCAGCCTCAGCTGCTGACCCACTTGGTGAGAGCCTCCAGGTTACATGTTTAGCAGTTGCACTTGACTGTTTTTCATTGAGTACACGATAAAAGAGATAAATACACTTCTGGCTTTATTGCTTTCCTTGAACTCCCCTGCCTCATTGCCAATCCTTCAACCTTTACTTTTCCCCATTTTCTTATTGAAACTGTTGTGTCGAGGTGACCCTGACCCTGACTAGACTAGATAATGTTACAATATCTGTTTTCTCTGGGTTAGGAAAGATAAATACTTACCTTTGAGTTGCTCCTTTGTGACTGTGATTTGATGCTCCTCCTTTCTCCCCTCCGTTCCTGACTCCTGCCCCAGCTCTTCGCAGTCCCATGTCTGTACCCCCTGGTTCATACCCGGCTCATTTTGGGGTGGTGTCCCATGCAGGACTCAATGGTGAGCTTGCCAGTCCAGGAGGTTTCGGAGGCCCTTTGACCCTGTCCCCACAGATCAGTGCAGCAGCCAGTGCCTATTCCCGGAGCCCTATGGTGAGTCGAGAACAGATAATCCATCTGTTTGTCTTTGATGGTTTATGTGTAAAGACATTATTGATTTATTGGCCTTTTATAGCCATTGCACTCACATTTACAATTTCTTCTGGTCGAGTTCAGCATTAAAAGGATGTTAGGACCATTTTGGTTGTCCGTTGTTTTATTGAAACGCTGTGTGGAGTTATATTTCGAACAATCTCACCTTTGCTGAAGCCTGTACATGCAGCTACAGCTCCCATAGGACTTTCACATAGCCAAGCCTCAGGGCAGGATGTTCACTGCAGAGCCTCTTTCACCAGTGTGTCATCTCTCTGAGGAAATGCTCACAACATCACTTATTATAGTCTGTACACATTGCACCACATACAGTATGGGAGTCATTCTCATTTACACCATAAAGCAAGTTACTGTGTATTACTTTACAAATCAATCTGTAATGGCAAATGATTAGCTTCACAATTTCATATGTTTATGTATATTTGTCATTCAGGTTGCTTATGATTCTCGAGCTCACCTGAGGGCGCCTAGTTTATCCTCTTCTCTACCTGGTGCATCTGGAGGCAAGCCGTAAGTGTTTTTTTTGTGTTTGCATGTGGAGGCAATCGTGTATTTCTTATGTTTCAGAATAGTGTTGTTTGTGTCATTCGCAGCGAAGTAGCAGATTGTTCTTGCAGTGCTAATTTGAAATCAAAATACTTCCTTGGCTTCCAGCTGCTCCAGTATTGATCAGCCATTAGCAACAGCACACTGACTCTGGCTAAACAGGACTTAGCTCAGTTCCTCAGTATTGTTAATCGCCTTTACTTACATTTGTATCAAGTACAACCAGGAAGACATTAGTGCAGGGCTGAATAATTGACTAATTGTGAATAGTGAATAGTCGAATATAAAAAATAATTCTTGTATTTTAATAATTGTAACCGTTATTCAGAATGCACAGCTGGGGTGTGCGGTGATTGACCTCTCAAATCTAAAATTACCGTCTATCACAATTATATTTAAATTGTTCAGAAATATATCTAAATCAGCCCGTATTGAAACCACGCTGAATAAACCTGTGTGGGAATCTTGGATGGTTGCAGGTTGAGCCTAACTGAGCATGTGCAGACGAGAAGCGAAGCAACAGCAGCGCCAAGTTTCAACAACCGACTGAAAACTATCTTTTAAAGACAAGTCTGTGCTTGTAGTTAAAGCTCTGCTCATGTTTCTAATGATTAGACGTTACTCAGAAATACAGGCAGTATAGAGCACTGAATGTGATGAATTCAGACTTTTCAATCCATCCAGCAGTCTAAATAGGAGTGGTTGGATAGCTCAGTAGGATAGGCAGTCGCCCTACATGAGGGAGACCGGGGTTCGAGACTGATCTTTGCATACTAGATTTTTGTTTCACTATTGAGTGCAAATGTTATCCACTAAATATTGATGAACACCCCAAGTCTCCGTGCCAATCCATAAAAGCCTTTGCACTATACAAAGACATTTGAAAAGACCTTTTTATAACAAGACAGCCGCACTATTAAAACATTTAGAAAAAGAATAAATTATTTCTGATTTTCATCAATAATACACTTTATTTGTCTAAAAGCCTTCACTTGCAATATTTCAGCCTTTATTTGGTTGTTAATGTATTTAAAACGTCTCAATATGCAATAGAATAGAATAAAGGATCAGAAAAATAATCGCTGACTAGTCGACTACTAAAATAATCTTTTGTTGCTGCCCTACATTAGTCACAACCCTCCTTCCTTCTATTACCTCTGCAGTACCTGAATGGTCTGCCATCTCAGCTTCTCCATGGTCTCTCCTTCACCACTACCAGTGTTTAGACTTCATTATGGTACTACTTTTTCCCTCGCCCCATCGGTGATACTAAACTGCACCTTGTTCATTTGTCGGTGTATCTTTTGCTTGACTTGCTGCTGTTGTTTCTTACCTGCTCATTCTGCTTCTGTCCAGAGCATACTCGTTCCATGTGAGTGCGGATGGACAGATGCAGCCCGTGCCCTTCCCCCCCGACGCCCTGCTGGGCCCGGGGATCCCTCGACACGCGCGGCAGATCCACACCCTGAGCGGATCCCACACCTGAGCGCACGGGAGATGGTGTGCCGCGCCACTCGCCACGTCTACACTGGAGGCAAGGGCTGCGTCAAGGTGTGGGACATCAGCCAACCGGGCAGCAAGAGCCCCATGGCACAGCTCGACTGTCTGGTGAGAACTCTTTGGATAGCTTTTTAAGCCAGTGGTTCCCAACCCTTTTCTCCCTGCGACCCCATATATACCTGTGGGTACGTTTACGACCCTAACATCCTTCCTAAGAAGGTACTATCTAATTAGGAAAAATACTATTATTATTTGGTTAATAAGGATGGTATAAAACAGTAATGATAATCATAAAATATAGAAGCAATTAGTAAGTAAGTACATTTTATGTGTATAGAACCTTTCACAGACTGAAGTGCTTTACAAAAGCAGTTAAAACACAAAACTTACAGTGAGCAATACTCATATAACAATATACAGTCAAATCAGTCCCTAAAATAACTGTAAATAAAAGGCCTGACTGAATAAAAAATGTTAAGTTGAAAGCTACAACAGAATCCAGTGACTGCAGCGAGAGTGGAAGATCATTCCAGAGTCCGGGTGCAACAGCCTGGAAGGATCGGTCTCCTCTGGTCCGAATGCGAGTGCGAGGAACCATCAGAAGTGTCTGATCCAAAGACCTCAGTGAGCGAGGGGGAGTGTAAGGTTTGATCAGATGGCTGATATACAAAGGGACCTGACCATGCAAGGCTCTGAAACATTTTAAATTGTATCCAGTCGGATGAATGGGTGAAATGTGAGCCCTTCTATTTGTGCGGGTCAAGATCCTCACTCTCTGGACCAGCTGCAGAGAGAGCTCTTTCTTGTTTAGAAAACAATAGTACAATAGTCTAAACGTGAAGACACAAAAGCATGAATTATGACTTCCGGATCATTTTGAGACACCATTTTTTTGAGTTTAGCATTTTCCCTCAGCTTAAAGAAACAGTGCCTGGTTAGAGTGGTGCTCTAAAGACATAACACCCCGGTTTCTAAGACGTGGTTTAGCAGACTGGCCTGGATCACCTAAATACTGATTTACTCCTGGAATGGAGTCATCAGGGGCAATAATCAGTTTTTCTGCATTTAACTGCAGAAAGTTGTTACTCAGCCATTGGTTATTTGCACTAAAAAACTGACTAATTACATGCCATCCCTTCATTATAATTCACACAATCCAGTTTGGACCGCTTTTCTAAGAAAATGAATACATGTTTTTGGGGAACAAAATGCACTTTAGGGGTTGTATTTCCAGAAAAAGATTTGTCCCTGACCTTACTATTGCCTTGCACTTGAAAATATTTGTCTTTCAATTAGAACCGAGATAACTACATCCGTTCCTGTAAAATTCTCCCTGACGGACGGACTTTAATAGTTGGTGGTGAGGCCAGTACGCTGTCCATCTGGGATCTGGCCACGCCCACTCCCCGCATCAAGGCGGAGCTCACGTCGTCTGCTCCCGCCTGTCTACGACGTCTGGCCATACTCCCCCGACAACAAAGTGTGCGTTCTCCTGCTGCAGGCGACTGGGCAACATCGTGGTCTGTTGGATCTGCACAACCAAACTCTGGTCAGGTGAGACTTGAGAGCAACAAACAAAACACTATGAGAAAGAAACTAGGTCTTGGCCTCACAAAAGTAAGTCATTGACATTGCAGGGAGGTGAAATGACGGAAGGGCAGAGATCCATTTGATATTTAAAATATTCAAGATACAAAGACAGGAAACAGTGAGGGATTCGTGGATATAGAAGGAAGATGGGAATAAAAACGAAGATTGTAAGTCATTGCATGTGGAAAAGTACTGTTAAATATTATTTGTTTCTCTCCTGTCAAGTTTCTATTTTGATGATTCTACAGGCAGTTCCATGGCCACAACATGATAGGAGCGACGCTGTTATTTGATTCTCTAATGGACGCCACTAAACTGTGGATGGAGGACGACAACACTGGGTCCGCTGTCGCTGGGACTCCGAGAGAGGTACGCCAGCTCCAGCAGCACGACTTTCACCTCACAGTGTGCAACAGTCAAAACTGGAGGAAAACAAACAACATGGTTTCTTGTGAATTTGGGGTGTTCTTATGATTGTCTTGAACATACTGTTTGAGACTCACGTCTGACTGTATTCCTTGACCCATCCCTCTTCCTCTTTATATCTTTGGTCCCTGTTCTTTCTCTGGCCTTAAATCTTGGATTTTTCTTATATCCTGTGAACCACAACACTTCCTTTCTGTCATCACCACTTCCATCACCGCTCCCTCATACCCCTATTGCTCTTTGTTTTCACTTCTATCTCCTCACCAGATCATTTACTGCTCCCTCCTTCTTTTCCTGTTGGTTTGTCAGTGCTTATCTCACTCTCGATTTGGCCGTTGTTTTTCTTCGGTTGTTTGTGCTTAAGCTGTCGAGAGGAAGACATAGTTAGCTAAATCGAAGTGTACAAATTGTTTTTTTGTTTCGTTTTTTTTTTTGTGTGTTTTTGTTGCTTTTCTTTGTGTGTGTTTTTTTTTGTTTTGCTTTTGTGTTTGGCTGGTGGTTGTGGTTTTGGGTTGTTTTTCGGGTTGTTGGTTTCTTTGGGTTTGTTGTTTTCTGGTTTGTTTTCTGTTTTTGTGTGTGGTTTGTGGGTTGTCTTTTTTTTTTTTCTCTTTTCTTCGGTGGTTGGTTCTGTGAGTCGGTGTGTTCTGTCGTGCTGTTGGGGGTCGGGAGGTTTGTTGTTTTGGCTTTTTCGTGTGTCTGGTTGGTTGTGTTGTTTTGGTTTCTTGTTGGTTTCTTTTCTGTGCAGATCTTCTCCCTGGGCTACTGTCCCACGGGTGAGTGGCGGCTGTGAAGGAGACGCAGTAATGTGGAAGCCTGCATGTCTCCAAACCTGACAAGGTACCAGCTTCCACCTCCACGAGAGCTTGTTCTCTCACTAAAGTTCGCCTACTTGTGGTAGTGGAAAAAGAACTATGCCTGCCATACTGAACAAATGATAAAGACTTTGATCTACCAACTAAAGCTTTTAATTCAAACAATGCAAAGACTTAATGAAAAAAATATTTATAAAGCATGATTTGGTTTGAATCTACTTAAATTTAGCGGCTTTGGTTAGGATGGTGGAGTTATTAATTAAGTACTTACTAAGCCTGAATCATGCGTTGAGAAGCTATTTTAATTACTAGATTTTATGTCTTCAGTTTTCAGCTTTATTAAGCCTATTTCATTTTTTTAATTTATATCATTATAAATTGTAATAAAAAGTTGGTCAAAATAAAATACTCAGATTTGAACTTGTTTCCTCAGCAAGTGTTTCGTGCAGCACAGGTAAAGACAATCTTGTTGAATGCTGGAGACACTTATGGAGCCAGCATATTCCAGGTGAGACACAACGCTTTTTGAGATATAATCTGTCCATTTTGAAGCAGACAGAGATCATCTTCTAGAGCAGGACGAGCAAAAAGCTGCCTCTGTTCTGACTCGCTCTCTTCCTCCACCTCTTCCTCTGCTCTTCCCCCTCTCTTCCCCTCTCTTCACCTCATCTTCCTCCGCTCTTCTTCCTCTCTACACCATCTCTTCCTCCTCTCTTCCTCCACTCTTCCCCCTCTACCCCATGTCTTCATCTGCCCTTCCCCCTCTCTTCCTCCGCTCTTCCTCCTCTCTTCCCCGCTCCTCCTCCTCCTCTCTTCCTCTGCCCTTCCCCTCTCTTCTCCGGCTCATCCCTCCTCTTTCTTCCCCCTCTCCTTCTCCTCTCTTCTCTGCTCTTCCTCCTCTCTTTCTCCACTCTTCCTCCTCTTCACCTTCTTCCTCCTAGATCTTCCTGCACTCTTCCTCTCTCTTCTTCTCCTTCTCTTTCACCTTCTCTTCCTCTTCTCTTCCTCATATCTTCCTCCACTCTCTCCCCTCTCTTCCTCCACTCTCTCCCCTCTCTTCCTCCACTCTCTCCCCTCTCTTCCTCCTCTCTCTTCCCTCTCTTCCCCCTCCCTTCCTCCTCTCCTCCTCTGTGACTCTTTTGTCCCATGTACATTCCATCTCCGTCTGTTTACTGTCCATTGCTCCTCTTTGTGCCTCATATCTTTTCTTAATCTATCTCCACCCCTGTATTTTCTTGTCCTATTTTTCACTCTCCTCCTTCCATCACATTTTTATATCATGCATTATCTTTTACAACTTATTTTATTGCTGCTCGCTTTTATCACCCTGGCTAAAATAGGCTTTATGCGCAGTAATGCTAATGCTGCATTATTTATTTAGGATTTCCTTAGCAACGCAGGAAGATTGAATATTCGACTTTTATGAACAAATAACAATGGCATTTTTCCTTCATATATGTTAATACTTAATGAAAAGAGAATGTGAGAAAGATGAATGCTTCTACAGTGCCAAACTTCCTGTGCACCTGCTCCATGTTATTTATAGCACAGCAGATTGTAGTATTGCATGAACCAACCTAAAAACAATGGCAAACTAGAAGCATGTTTAGAGTGCTGACCTCCACAGAGACATTGGCTCTATCTCGTAATGCTTAAATCCAGGGTACCTGCCTTTTTTCCTTTTTTCTTTTTTGTAAATGAGGGATTTTGTTGTTTCCCCAAAAGATGATTGTAAAAGCAGCACTTTGTGACCAAAAAGAGACCACAGCGCACTGTCTGCAGCTAATAATAAAGTTGCCGACCAGGAAGTAAGAGCCAAAAGCAGTGCTCCTATTGGCTGTGCTTGGGTGGTCCACATCAATTTTAATTTGCCGTCTGAAAAAAGCTGTTGTAAAGCCATGCATTCCCTTAAACACTGATGCATGTGAACATTAACGACGTGCCAGAGGGTTTGTGAGAACCAGGGACAAGCAAAAACCTGCTTCCTCCTTTCGCGGTTTGAAAATTAGGTACTCCGGCTTCAACAGTTTGTCGAGAGTAAGATTTGTGCTTTTTTCTGGAAACATAGCTTAAGGGTAAATGCTCTTTCACATGAATTATTGTGTCAAAACGAATTGTATTTATTTGTTTGTTTCAATACTGACCCCTTGTGGTTTTGGAGTTCCTTTGGCCCTATCAAGCAACTGAAAAAAAAATGTTTCAAGCTATTCGAAATACTAATCTTGATAACTAAAATACAAGGAAACGGCAACCTATATCACGGAAAATATAGTTTCTTTGACTAAATAAAAAGTGAATTTATAGTCATTTCATCTGTGAGGGGGATGTTTTGCACCTTCTCGCTGCAACTCTGAGGAGCGTTAAATCTCAGGGCAGCTCTTTTATATCTTTTATCTCTTGGTCACTTTCCAAACTCATCCTTTCGGCCTGTCATAATGGACCTCCCTTGTGAACGCCCTTCCTCCCTACATCCTTTTTCTTGGTATAATATTAGAAATCCCGTGTGAAATGGTCTCTTACCAGCAGCTCTTGATTGACAGCTCTGCCGCGCTACAAGCAAAAAAAGGAAGCAGAGGAGGGAGAAGGCATAAGGGCTAAAGGAGCGGGCGAAGGAGCTGACATGAGGCAAGGGAGTGTGGGAAGTGGAGAGACAGGATAACAGTAAAGGTAGCTTCACATCCTTCTAAAGCCAGGCGCCCCGGTCCAGCTTCAAACACAGAATAGAAGAGAGAAAACCCAGGACTCTGCGTTTTGTAGCCCTTCAGTGATGCTTAAAGTCGCAGTTAATGAGCCTAGATCTTTCACGGAAATAAAGAGCTCAAGACAAATGAGTCAGCATTCTGCCGCTGTGCCGTTTTTGGAATAATTGCCGCTTGTTTTTTGAAATGCAAATATGTCCTGTGTGATTGAGTATTAGACGATGAGTCATATCCGTGCTAACAACTTTGTCTCCTTTGTGTCCTGTTCCCCGCCGCAGTCCAAGGAGTCGTCGTCTGTGCTGAGCTGCGACGTCTCCCCCGATGACAAGTACATCGTGACGGGCTCGGGGGACAAGAAGGCGACGGTGTACGAGGTGGTGTACTGAGGAGGAGAGGCGAGAAGAGACTCTACTGTGGAATTCTATTTGTATTTTCTGGACGCTCCCTTTTCTCATCGCATCGGCAGAAGTCTCGGCTCAGCTTTCAAAGAACTGAATCGCTCTGACCTTCAACCCGCTTTTCATCACCCTTTTGCTGTGAAATAAGCTACTGCAGAAGAACCCAAATCCCACCCACATTTTCCCACCTTGTTAGCAGCCAGATAAGAAAGACAAAGAAGATGATAAAAGTAGGGCTGGAAAAGACCAAAATGAGCAGGGAAAGCCATAGGAAGGAAGTGGAATTAGAGGTAAGAATAAGGAGAAGAGGAGGAGGAGGGTAATTAGGGCTGTTTCCTGATTAAGAGCTCAGAGGAGGGAGGCCCCCAGAGGAGGCACTGTGGGAGCGTCAGCCAGCAGCACTGATACCACACAATCGATTCATTAGGCAGACAGTGCAGTGCGTAATGAGGCCGCCGCCACAGCACGCTCTCCCCAGCGACGAGTGTGGAGAGGCGGGGAGCGACACTGTACACACGGGCACATGCTGCACACGGGCACATGCTGCACACGGGCACATGCTGCACACGGGCACATGCCGCACACACACACATGCCACACACACACACACACATGCCACACACACACACACACAGACACACGCAGGCAGGAGAGGCAAGATATGTTACGAATGGCATTTGGGACCCACGAACAGAAAAGAGGTGCAGGCAGTGAGTGGCAAAAACGTGCTTAAGTCGATGGTGAGAAATGACATGTGCTCCTGTGAGAGCACAAAACACAACTAAAATCTGACAGCTGCTACCGTCTAAAAAGGTCTACAACTCTGCTAAATATTTAGTTTGTACTTGACATCTAAAATAATGAAATTAAGTAAAGAGTTAAAACTCTAAGAAATCTGCCGTGTTCGCTGACTTTTATCAGTGATACAGACTTTGTGATTGTACACAGTTCATCTAATTGATCTTGTCTCCTTTAAATAAGACATTTTATTTGCGGGGCGAGATGAAGGGTCCTAAATCTCCAACTGCTGTGAGCCAACAAGTTATGTAAGGTCTGCACCGTCGCAGCAACAATGAGAAACGGCTTTGTATCCATCTTGGTGTAAATTAATTTGAGCAAAACAGCAGCTCCATGGACAAGGATTGAAAAAGCAAAGAAACACATTTTATCCATACATTTGCCGCTCACTGCCACTGAGGAGTATTTTTCGAATAAAAAAATATCAGTGCATAACCTCTTTACTTACATCCACTATGAAACTTTCTTAGAAGTTACACCACCTGCTTGTCTCCATGGAGATACTATTGCTTTGCCTGGAATGTTGCATGGTATGGCATCAATCTGAGCTATATCCTAGAAGACAAACAGGTCAAGTTACAGGTCAGATCTGAGGAGAGGCGAGTCCGCTCACAGTTTCAAGGTATTTTTTTGCAATAAAATTCAGTAATTATTAATTTTGTTGTTATGATTTTAACATTTAACTATTACAGCCATCAAATATTGTTATCAAGGTACACGTCAATAGTTAGGCAACATTTTAATTGAGTTTAGCCTTTAGTTGAAGGGACAAAGGACAGACATTGAGGTCATAAAAGCAGATTATAGCTAAATAGCTAGTTTCCATCTGCCGGCTCTGATTTACAGGAGTAAATTGCACCCAGTTAACAATAAGAACAAGTCACACAGTCCAGGTTCTGACCCAAACGCACTCATACAACATCACACATGAAACACACTTCTCAATCAGCAAGTATTTACACAAACATTTGTCTTGTAAGAATACACATACTAATTAAATCAGTCCATTAATGACATATCATGATTACATAGCAGTTAATACATCTTTTAAGCATGAAAAAACAAAAACACAATTACTTTCTAAGTATTTGCATTTAATGTAGGAGTAGAATATTATATTATATAATAAAAAAACCTGTAATTTTCTCTTCTGTAATGTAAAAAGTTTTATTTAGCACCATGGATGAACACCTGAGCCCCTCCTGGATATGGTTTGAAAACACTGGCACTGTGTAATGGGAAGAAGGTCAGTACTTGGAGCACTTTGACCACCAATGGGAAAAAGAAGCAGTAATTACCTCTGCAATGTTGACTTTAGGAAGAGAGGTTAAGGTTGCTGTGTTTTTGTTTCAGTCACCACCTCAAACCCACCAATTATTATATACATGCAATGGAGTTTTCCCTATAAAGAAGCAGCCAAAAAATGCACAGGACACGGCAAGTTTTCAGCACAGCCACAGTCAGCGCAGTACTTTTTGTTCAAATCAGTATGCTAATAGTAAGTAGTAAATGTCATTTCCAGCGCACACACTTGGATGGGCCCCAGAGGAACAGAGAAAAACACACGCACACAAACACACAGTGCACCCAATTAAACATTCATGGCGGTGCTCCCCGTCTCTCTGCTTAATATCTATTTTATTTTGCTCCGACAAAGGCAGCGTCTAATGAGCCTCAGAGTCAATGGGAATCTCCGAGGGCCCACAGACACAAACAGAGCACATCAGGAGCTTTTGCCTCTAATTCCTCACGACTGTTCTGACGCTTGGCTGCGCTCTCCCTCTCTCACTTAAAAGCTACTGTCATCCATATACAGTAGCAGCGAGGTCGACAATAACATTCACCTACCTGCCATCGAACAACAAAGAACAGCACATATCTTTCATTATCAATTATCGGCACAAACGCTGATATTAAGTATGATTTGACATTATCTGGATAGGTTAACAGACTAAAATCAATTCAAACGCTTTGGTCCTTTGATTATTCACCCGTTATTCAATGGGTAAATGGCTATTATCAAACGAAACCAGTTATGTATTTTATTTTGGTCACAGTACTCCCTCTTTTTAGGTTAATGTATGTAGCTCAGTGTCAGATTTAAGGTCAGAACATCACTGCAACATGAACATTACCAATCCAGAATTTGATTGAAGTTTATGCAATGGATGGCTGTAAAGGTATGGTATGTAGCTTGTGTTTTTATTGGTTTGAAAAAATAAACTGCAATCGCAACTGAACTTGTGTTCCCAGTGCATTGACCTGCAAGTACAAATATATGGTTTGCTCTGTGTCAGTACATGGCCATGCCTCCTGTTCAGCAGAACCTCCAGAACCTCCAGGCTTACTGAGCTGCATACTGCACCAGCACTGAGTCCTGATTGGTGCAGGAACTGGGCTTTAGTTAGTGACCATTCACACCAGAGAGAGGGCAAAGCACAGGTTTAAACACTGGATTTCAGCTTTGAAACTGGCAATTTAAATGATATTGGATAATTGCCTTGAGAACCAAAGGAAAACATCAACAACTTGTCCATGTCCAATGTTTTTGTAATTACGAATTAAACAATGACATCAGTAAAAGCTATACTTTTTCTTTGGGCACAGTCAGGTCATGTTTATTCTACATACCCTCCCTTTAATGAAGCTTATTTAAACAGAAACCTTCTCATATCATATTTTAAACATTGCATTTATATTGTAAGCCTTCTATCAGAGTATAGATATGTATATGACATGTATCGGGTGGGTCTAGGCTGACACATATAACGCAAAGGGGGAAAACAGTATCTTTTTTTTCCTTTTGCTAGGCCTACTTCAGTTTGATTAATGCCCTTGTATCCTTGGTGACAGACGGATGATGTTTTTTCCCCTCTGTTTTGAGGTTCTCTGTTGCTCCTTTTTTGGCTCGTAAATATAAATGTGTACAATATTTCTGTTCAGTGCTGCAGGCCTGGGTCTTCAGCACGGGTTCAGCCTTCATTTCTCCTCTGCATGTGTGTTGCACTAAAGCTTCATCCACATTGAGTAAAGTAAGCCTCATACAGGACAAGGTCCACATGTACCGTATATTAGAGTTTAGTGTGAGAGTTCAATATTTTACCCTTGGATTCTCTAGAAATAAATAAATTGTGCATCAAAACATCATGAAAGATCACACACTTACTAATCCAAATGATTTTAGACTAAAGTACATTTCCAAAGTATAGACCCTTTGTTTATGTAATGAAAATTAGTGTAAGTTGTAATTAAATACATATGTTACACATTGACCAGGTCCCCGCTGTTTTACATACTGTCCCACACAAAATATTTTTACATTTCAGAACATTTGATACTTAACATTTTTACATATCGCTAACAAAACTATATAATGGACTTGTACAATGGTTGAAAAAGAATATTGAAGAGCGTGTACAGTTGGAAAGGTTTGCCTGCCTCTCCTTGTCTGCTTATAGGTCACAGCAGACGTCTCCTAAACACACTTGTGAACTCTGAATGACGCTGTATAATGGCTATGCATCCGTTGGAATAGCGTGAGTTTTTGGACATTGTATTTGATACTCTTCATTGTAATGTCTGTCCGCTGCCTGTGCTTCACCTCCACTAACTTTTTGTAAGTTTTCTTTTACCAGCCAATTTGATTTAATTGCACTGTGTCTTCCCTCCTGATGCGTTCCCCATGTGCTGTACATGAAAATGTGTGTGTAAAAAATAAACCTGTCCTTTCACTCGACTAGTGCAGTTTTTATTACTGACTTATTCAGAAGGTCCAAACCACAGAGGACGACATTCACCAGGTGTGTTTGAAAACTGCTTTTCAGTGATTTGTAACATCTTACTTTTACCCTGGAGAGCACATTAAAAAAAGGAATCCTTTCAAACTTGGCAAATATGTTTTTGGCCTTCATAACTTGCCACGTGAATGCAATAGATATAAATGTGTGTTGTTAAGGCTGCTCAGGTCTAAAGCGCAACATCAAAATCAATAGCTTCAGTTAAGAATTCAACAATTTCATCCGCTAAATACAGCATCCGAGCAAAGCAACTTAGTTTCCTTTCACTAAATTTCAACTAGTGCTGGATTTTCGATTTGGTTGTCAGGTTTACAGAATATCTCAAAACAATTTGGATTTTAAATATTTATTTAAACCAAAAATGATGAACTTGTACTCGTCCTCCATCGTCTTTTCTTTCCTCTTTTAATTACCGTACAAGTGGGGATCTATATTTCTATGGATCTATGTAGAGCAGGGGTGTCCAACCTTTTTTCACCGAGGGCCGCATTTTGAAACTTATATGGAGCAGAGGGCCACAGACAACCCGACAATGAAGTGAATAATTGGAAATTTTGCATTTGACATAGTTTCGATGGGCCTCCACACCTTTAATAAGACTTGGAACATTAATATTACTTTGGTATAACATCAAAATATTTGTATTTTACCAATTGTACTGTAAAAAGTACAACTTTTTGTTGCTTGGACCAATTTAGCAGGAAGCCGGAGGGCCAACAATGATTGGTCTGAGGGCCGCATTTGGCCCCGGGACCGTAGTTTGGACGTGCCTACTCCTGTTCTTAATGTGGAATGTATGACATGTTGTACATTCTCATATAAATGAACACAAATCTTTTCCTTTGCTTCTGCCGCAGCCGCTGTGAGACTTCCTCTGGGGTATTAGCGCTGTCACGACCTTCATTGTTTATTGTGCTGGAGATCACCTTGTTTCTCACTTTGGAGCTTGCTCAGCACAGTCTTCCTTGGTGTAGGATTTACTGAAATCCTTGGTCGCACACTTGCAGTAGAACAAGAAAACAAGTCGTTCATGCTGTGAGTTTGAAGATGATCTCTTCTAAAAGCTGCAGCCTGCACCAAGATGACAACGCAGAGTTTGTGTTTTCAACAAAAATACAGAAATGCTTCTATCACGGGAGAGCACCGGCAACCATTCACATCCTTTATTTTCCATCTAAATATTTTACAATCCTCTCTGGCACCTCACTGTGAACACACTTCGCTGGCTGTGAGACTTTAAACAAATATTCAACAAATGCTCACTTAGATTTTCAGCTTTAAAGTCAAACCTGGCAACGTACAAGCAGTGGAATTGCTGACAGCAGGGATAGGTATTGGATCAAAATGCCTCACTTTGATAGAAGAACATCCCTTTGGATCGATTCACACTAAAGCTCTTGGAGGTCAGATCAAATATGATGTCTAGAAGGGATATTTTCTGGACTTTTATTTGCATCAAGAAATCTTGGGCATAGTAAATCAAGTTTTAACACTGTTTCTAAACCATTTGAAATGGGTGAAGTTTCAATAACAAACAACTGCCAAACCTGTGAAAGAAAAAATACTCAGGACATTGTCTACTTTTCAGTTTAATTTACTTGGTGAAGAAAACAATGTGTACAGCTGCAGATGCAAGAACATCCAAGGATAGTCTTTTGAGGAGGAAAGATTAGCCAATACAAAATGTGTCCATTCTGGTCAGGACGAGCCCTTCTTCTGGAGATTATTTTTGATCAAATACTACGAAGATTTTTAAAAATCCAACACCCTGACCAAGTTTGGATTGTTTTTACTTAAATGATGAACTATTCCTTATTATAGGACTTAAAATGGTGTTATCTACAGTGCTGTAATTATCAGTCATACCTTCTTCTTGTAGTCGAAAGCTTTAGAAAATCTCCTGCACATCGTCTCACTCTTCATTTTTTAAAAACGTTTCAGTCCCTTTGACCTTCGGGTACATCTGATGGTCCTCCTACGCAGCTGTCGCCCAGTCAGGTGTGCAGAGTCTGTCCAGGAACAAGATTCTTGTTGTAATACGAATCTTACCAGAGTTTTTTAGTTGTCCACCAATGACCACAATGTAAACGTTAACAAAGAGGCTCTTAAAATGTTCTTCCGAATCCAAACAGAAAATGGGAAACATTCGTTTTAAAGAACTTTATTTACATGTCCATAAAGCAAAGTCAAAGTCCATGGTGTAATTATGTAAATCCCTGTTTATGTGCCATAACAAAGACAATAAAACACATTTAATATTGAGGGTGAAGATGATCATTGGAGGTCACATCTCCAAACCCCAAAATGTCTGATTTGTCCTTTTCCATGTGGATTTTCGGTCGATAAACATCTCCATAGTCACCTTAAGTAACATTGAAAGTACAGTCATTTTGCATCATTTGGACCAAAGCAACATGTCTGCACTGGAGCTCTACAGCACAGAACATAATAGTGGTTTTCCAGGAGTTTCGCAATGCTCCAACATACTTAGTCTCTGTTGTCTTGCTTCCATCCCTTCATTCAAAGTGGTCCGACAGTTGAAGAAAAAAAAAAAAAAAAAAAAAAAAGGCTAAAAAAATATTTCTTTTGCTAATTTCATGATCACTACAGAGGTTTTATTTTGTAAAAAACAAAACAAAACAAAGTGGGAACACAAATGAAAGTTCTTTGGAGGAACCCATTAGTTGCACAGCTACATTGAACCATGTAGAGCAATGTTTGTGTTTTTGCAGGGATGTCACTTGATGTTCCCGTAGGTCTTTCTCAAAACAAAAGTTCAACGTCTCTCGCTTTGATGCCATTTTTGCCCTTTACTGTCATTGGTGCAGAAGGGCTTATGTCCCGCCCCTGATATTTTAGTAGCTGTTCAGTAGATGACTTCATAAACTGTTGCCTTCTTGTCTCCCGAGCCAGTGACAATAAACTGGTCGTCCGGAGAAATATCACAACTGAGGACTGATGACGACTCCTTTGACTGAGCACAAAGAGAAAAAGACATGAGCACCCAAAAGAAGATCTGGCATTATTAGATTCAGCAAACAACAAAAAGGATACATAATATAGAAATTATCTGCTTCCTACCTGGAATATACTGGAGCCATAAGGGGTCCGCCATGCATTCAAGAGGTTATCTTTGCGTGCTCACAAACCATTTACCTACAGGACAAAACACAGCCATTAACCGATATAAGCCCACAGGATACAAAGACACAGACAGGAAACACAAGAGTAGTGATGAAGAGATGGAGGAGAATAATGAGAGGAGAGACATTTGTTCTGCTCCTTGTGATTAAAGACCCCCAGCTAAGGTGCAACAGAACTGTCAGTCAGACTTGGTACGTACCACAGTAGGCGAACTTTAGTGAGAGAACACAGCTCTCGTGGAGGTGCAGCTGGTACTTGTCAGGTTTGGAGACATGCAGGACTTCCACATTACTGCTCTCATTCCCACAGCCAGCCACTCACCCGTGGGACAGTAGCCCAGGGAGAAGATCTGCACAAGCAAAACAGGCCAAAATGAGAGTGAGATAAGCACTGACAAACCACAACAGGAAAGAAGAAGGGAGAGTAAATGATCTGGTGAGGAGATAGAAGTGAAAACAAAAGAGCAATAGGGGATGAGGGAGCGGTGAGGAAGTGGTGATGACAGAGGGTGTGTGTTCACAGGATATAAGAAAAATCAAGATTAAGGAGAAAGAACAGAGAAAAGATATAAAGAGGAAGGGGATGGTCAATACAAGTTCAGCTGTCTCAAACAGTATGTTTAGAAATCTAAGGACACCAAATTTCACAAGAAATGGTTTTGTTTTCCTCCAGGTTTGACTGTGCACACCTGTGAGGTGAAGTCGTGCTGCTGGAGCTGGCGTCCCTCTCGGAGGTCCCAGCAGCGGACAGTGTTGTCCAGTCCTCCCGTCCACAGTTTAGTGCCGTCATTAGAGATATCAATACAGCTCGCTCCATCTGTGTGGCCCTGGAACTGCCTGTAGAAGTCATAAAATAAGACTTACAGAGAGAAACAAATATATTTAACAGTCTTTTCCACATGCAAGACTTTACATCTTTTTTTTTATTTCCATCTTCCTTTCTTATCCAGAACCCTCACTTTTCCCTTTGTTCTTGTCTTTTAAATATCAAATGGATCTCTGCCTTCCGTCATTTTCACCTCCCTGAATGTCATGACTTGCTTTTGTGGAGCCAAGACCAGTTTCTTTCTCATAGTGTTTTGTTTGTGCTCTCAAGTCTCACCTGACAAGAGTTTGGTTGTGCAGATCCCAGACCACGATGTTGCCGTCGCTGCAGCAGGAGAAGCACACTTTGTTGTCGGGGGAGATGGCCAGAGCGTAGCAGGCGGGAGCAGACGACGTGAGCTCCGCCTTGATGCGGGGAGTGGGCGTGGCCAGATCCCAGATGGACAGCGTACTGGCCTCACCACCAACTATTAAAGTCCGTCCGTCAGAAAGAAGTTTGCAGGAACGGATGTAGTTATCTCGGTTCTGCATGGTTGAAATAAAAACATAAATAAAAAATCTGTCATTTTTTTCATTCATCATTGATGATGACACAGTGTACTTTGGTGGGGAAATGTTTCAGCAGATTCTGCCATAAATAAAGAAGTTACAAGCTTGTGCAAGAGGACAACAGAGTTATTTGTCATATTAAGTATGTGAATAATAGCACCTTCTTCTGGGCATAAAGCAACATTACAAGACAAAAAGAGACCCAACCATCCCATTTTGTCCACAAACATCACTAACTCACCAGACAGTCGAGCTGTGCCATGGGGCTCTTGCTGCCCGGTGGCTGATGTCCCACACCTTGACGCAGCCCTTGCCTCCAGTGTAGACGTGGCGAGTGGAGGTGCTGATGGTGACGGCGCACACCACCTCTCGTGGATCCCCGGGCCCAGCAGGGCGTCGGGGGGGAAGGGCACGGGCTGCATCTGTCCATCCGCACTCACATGGAACGAGTATGCTCTGGAAAGGTGGGTGGGATATGTTTTTTAAAAAAATGCTAATTTTATTCTTTATCATTAAGTGTAAGTAAACATACTGCACTATGACCATTAACTTTGAGAATAATGCATTAAGTGATTATATAAATGTTATAGGATTAAAAGAAACAAAGGACATTTTTAACCATTATAAACGTCTGTCTGAATTAGTTACAGCCGTGCTCATTAATAAGATAACCAACAGAGGAGATAACATACGGTTTTCCAGAGGCAGACTGCAGGCTGGCTGGAAGCCCAGGAACCCTCATGTGTGGGTGGGGGGACTCATAGCCCACCTGCAAAACATCGAGAGAAGCAATCAGACAAAGAAAAAAAAAAAATCAAGAATATCTGGTGTTAGACCAATGTGAGAAAAAAATAAACTTTTCAAGAGAAAAGTTTATTTACTCATGTAAAAGATGATTGAAACTGCTTTAGTGCAGCTATCTGTGCAGTGCAGCAGAAGAATGCGCCGTGTAAACCATGAAAACACTGGCGCCTCCACAGAAACACACCTGCTGGAGCTGTATGCTTATATATGCTGAGCTATTACACATGGCAGTGACAGTGAGAAGACAAAGTCCTCTAACATACCACAGGGGAGCGCCCATAGCCTGCGGCGGCAGCTGCTGCTGCTGCTGCTGCCGCAGCTCCGTTCATCTGGGGCGAGACCAGGTGAAGTCCTCCGCCGTAGCCTGCTGCCCCAGGCAGCTCTCCATTCACCCCTGGAGGAGGCAGGCCAAATGCCCCGGGGGGGTACGCTCCTTGAACCGCCAGGGGGTTCCTTAGGCCCAGAGCTGAAGCAAGGTGACAAAATATAAGTGAACAAATTCTAGCAGAAATGTGAGTGCACCGACACCACCACCACTACTTTTCTGCTTCATTTCCCCAGAATAAAATAACTTGTATATTGTATAATAAATATCTATTGGAAAACACAAAGAGTTTCAGAGTGAGATGTTGTGACTGACTAACTCAACAAGCTGAAGCCAACAGAAACCAGTGTACCCTTGGACCAACACTGACCCCTGCTGTTCAAAGTGCCATCCTGCAGTGAGAGTGAGCACTCTAGTGAAGCTCTATTTGCGCAAGCTTATGCTGCTGTGTACCCCCACACACAAGCACTAACAGGTGATGTGAGGAAGACACAGTGGAATAGATGGAGGCTCATTATGAAACAGCTCACAGTCACAGTCCATCACCTCTCCTAATCTTTCCATTTAAAACGTGAGGCGCACTGAATATTTTTGCCCACAGCTGCTTATTATGTCCAGATGGAAGCTGGCTCACACCCATAACAACTACTGTGGCCCAGCGCTGATACAATCTCTTCATGTTACAAAGCCACTGAATAACTGTCGTCCCAGCAAACACGCAATCAGATTTATAATTGATCCCCTGTGTGCGGTGAAAACCCCAGTATTTCAGACATGGCAGACATCACTGCTTTTCTGTCCGTGTGTACAAAGTTTAGCTGCCATTTAAAACTTACCAAGGGGGTCAACTCCAGGTTTGCCTGGGACAGATCTGAACTGAGGTGGTCCACTTGGTCCAGGGGTGTTTGACTCTTGGGACATAGGTGTTCCTGGCTTCATGCCCGGAGTGCTAGACTTCTCCCTCTGCCAAAGCAAAGAAACATTAGCACAAAAGGGAAGTAAATCAAGTGTGAACAGAAAATAAACAGTCTGTCTTTAGGAGTAAATGGATGAGGCCAAGACAATCAGAGTTGAGGGATGGAGCAAGCAGCAGGAGGAAAAGAATGACAAGGAAAGCACAGGAACAAAACAGGAATGACAATGAGGGAGTCCCAATGGGGGAAGAGGACGCCAAAGAAAGAATCATTTGTAAAGCCAAAGGAAGTAAATATTTAAACGTTTTGAAAGCTGCGTGATATAAAGACTGATGTGCACCTGTGGGGGTTCCTTGCCACGGGATGGGGAGGTCGCACTGCTGGATGACGCGAGAGACGTGGGACTGGCCTGCGGAGGGCCGTCTTTGCGAGACGGGGGCATTTTGTCCAATCCGTTTTCCCTGGATGAATATGACTGCACGCTGTGAGGAGATGAGGGGTCCTGAAATGACAAAAACGGTTTTAGTACAGAATAGTAAAAAGAGCAATATGCTGTACTAACAGGTGCACGTTCAAAAATACATCTAAAAAAGGTAAATAAGGTTGGTTATTTATGGGGAAAAAAGCATTTTTAACCCGTGCAAAAACTGGGATTATGCTCGTGTGAATTGGTTTTGATTTTACGTATGGGCACTATACCACAGCCGAGCAATCATTACTTTTAACTGCTGTTGCCAACCATCTAGCTCTTCCTATTGATTTCTTGCTTGCAGCAGAACACATAAAAGCTAAAAGTTTCTGGCAGCACAA
The DNA here is from genome assembly GCA_015082035.1 of Chaenogobius annularis. NCBI lineage: Eukaryota > Metazoa > Chordata > Actinopteri > Gobiiformes > Gobiidae > Chaenogobius > Chaenogobius annularis. The sequence continues at coordinate 97,310 of BJKM01000672.1, forward strand.
AGTTTTCCCATAAAGACCCACCCAACAAGGAAATTTAAAACCTTTCATCACAACGGCACAATTGCCATAATCCAAGGCACAACTGACACTTTTACTGTATTCTCCTCAGGCAGCCAAAAAGACAAAACAACTTTGAAGTATTTATAAGCTAAAATTATTCGAGTAATTCTTCCACCGATCACGCATGTCATTATAAATAAGGGAAAAGCTGCATGCATAGTAGAAGTCAGTGTTGTTTTGTTGTGTGTGCTCAGAAAGAGCAGTCACAAGTGCAGGCGGACACAGAGGGTGTTAAAGTTATTATTCAGAAGGTCCTGCTGGGTGTGTTTACATGATGTATGCAGATGGAAGGCATGAAAAGAGTCCCGCAGTCGCCTACTAACCTCATCCACCACCAAATTATCATCACTCTTATCCGCATCGCTGCCCTGAATAGACAAAGAGAGCGAAAACGCATTTAAAATATATAGCTGGAAAACACTTCATATGGTTCTAGTAGATAGATTTATTATATTGTATTTTAAGAAATACAATATAATCATGTTCTTTTTCTTCCAAAATTGTATACATCAAGTTATGTTAAAAGGTCATTGTCCCACAGCAGGAAAGTTGTCTTCGGCACCTATATTGCATTTGGCAGAGTTCATTCCAAGCAGTTTTCTATTAGAGTTGAATACAAACATCTTTTTTGAGCGAAAACCTTCATTTCAGAGACATATTACAAATGTGTAATACTCACATAGTCTGTCATGAACTCCTTCTCGTCAGCTTTCCTCTTCTTGCCATTGCTGAGGTAGTCCGAAGGCCGACCCTTATCCCCATTGGACAGAGAGCTCTGCGTAAAGAAAAAAGCAATTCAGGCAAGTTGTAAATGGAAGGTGGTGTGAGGAGGAAAGGCGTAAAGAGAGAGGGGCGCGGGTAGAGGAGGGAGGGGGCGATAATGAGGTGAGAGCGACTGCATAAATCATGTCATAGCACTCGTGATGAATGTGATGAAATATGAGGTGCAATCGATCGCCTGACTCACAGAGAGAACTAGAAGGGCGCTTCATGCGTTTTTATGTCAGAAGGGGGGGATCCTGGGATACTTTCTAAACATCAGAGTATAATGTCTAACAGATGTAATGTATTTACAATAATAAGACATTTAAACCTGTACTTACTGGCCCTGCTTCACGGTCTTCTCATTCCAGAAGGCAGTGTGAGAGCGAGCAGGTACCAGGGCCCAGAGAGAGCAGACACAGAGACATGATTAGCTGCTATCATTTCACATCACTCTAATGCTGACGAGTCAGTGGAACTAAATTATTATCAGCAACACTACATTGCTCTCCCAAGAACCCAGAGCAAAACACCAGGTCAAACCTGGCTGTTTACTTTCCCTCTCATCAGAAAGACATTTCTGACTGTTCACTTTAAAGAACAAGCTTTAAACCAAACTGTTTAAAAATAAAACCTTTAAACCAAACGGTTTGAAAATAAGACCTTTAAACCAAACTGTTTATACGTTTTATTTTTCAGAAAAAGGTGTTATTGTGATTTGTGCCGTACCTCTGTGGTGCTCTGCGGCAGCGGCAGCGGCTGCTGCTGCCTCAAGGTGTGCCCTCTCGTCTTTGGCAGCGAGCTGAGCCCCCAGGGCTCCAGACAGAGCGAGCAGGCTGGAGCCCCCGCCCAGGGCCAGGCCGGGGTGGGGCAGGCCTGATGGGTGTGGGCCCACAGGCAAACCCCCTGCATGTTGGGAGAGGTGCTGTGCCTGAAGCTGCTGCTGCACACAGGAACAACAAACACAGACACACAGGAGACAAGGGAGAAAGTTCTGGGTGACTTTTTGAAATGGCTGAGGCGATAGTATCAAGGTGATGAAAAGAAGTGGGAAAATCCTACGAGGTTCAAGACAAAAGGCAATCTGACTAAAGAGTCAAACCAACTCTCTGAAAATCTGGTTTGGCTCCCCAAATGTATTTTAACAGGATGAATATTGTCTAGAGAAGAAAAAAGGAGGAACAGGAGAAAAAAAAAAATATGGGAGATAAGGTACACACGCTATGAGGCAGAGGGGGGAGCCCACGTACCCCTATCGAAGCATTTAACTCCCCCATGGTCACCTGTTTGGCGCGCTCCATAGCCTGGACCACCTGCTGTTGATGCTGTGGGGAAAAAGTCAGAATTGCTCAATATTTAGGCTCAACAACATTGCCATTGTCATTGAAAAATGTCTTTACATTGTTGTCTGAAAGTTGATTCGCTCACATTAGGAATGATGTAAGCATCATTTGGCGGTAAAGGAAAAAAGAAATAACTGGGTCATTTGTGGCAATGTGGTTTTGTGTCTTATGCTGTGTGTATACTGTACATGAGGGCGCTGCCTAGTGTGTTGGACAGTGATGTGACTGTGGCGAGTTTCCTACCTCCTGCGACAGGAATGGGATGAGCTGAGCACAGATCACGTTCAGTCGTTTGGCGATCTCCGTCTGAAACAAAGCGTGGCGCTGTCACTTGTGATGGATAAAGACAAACACGCCAATGCTGCTCACACTGGAGACATACAGGTAACACACACAACTGGCTGTGGCCTGCTTTTCCCAGGGCCAGTCCGGTAAATATTTCAGCCGCTTACATCTGGTCCATGCAAATGGAAACTCTGCCAGGGAGCGCGGCTAAAATATTCATGGGCAGCATCTGCTGTGGCCACAGCCAGCCCACACAGAGCGTGTGTATGTGAAAGAGAAAACAAGAGTCATCATCCTCAGTGTGGAAAATGTGTGTGTGTCAGAAGGGTGCATGCGATAGTGCTGTGTGCGTATGGTGGGGTTAGGGCCCTGCTGCGAGTGTGTGTCTGCCTCAGACTGCTCTAATATCCAGCCAAACCATCTATTCGGTTTTATTAAGGCTATTTCTCTTCTTCCAGATCCCTTTCCATCAAACAGAAGAATTTATGAGTCTTTCCATTCCTCCATAATATTTGCTCAACCATTATAACATGTTCTGCCATGAGACAATACACAAATGTGTAGGAGCCATGTAGGCACTCCTGAGCCGGTAATAATATGCACGCAGAGATCATGACACCATCATTACGGCCGTGGGCTGTTTGTCTTGCTGACAGTCTTGCCGTGTGCATATGCACTCACACATACACTCCCCAGTCCCAATGTTAAGTGATTTATTGACGCCTTTTCCATCATTCTTCCTCTTCTGTAGTCTTCCTCTCTCTCTCTCCGCCTCTTTTTCTCTCTTTCCCTCTCACCTGCACCTCTCCCTCATTTTTACCCGCTTTCCCATTTGCGGCCAAGCATCATAACCCCCCTCGCTTTTTTCCAGCTAGGAATCTCTCCACAACCTCCACCTCAGGGACACACAATGATTTCTTGTTAGAGGACTCCAACTACTAAAATGACATCTTTGAGGGAGAGCGAGAGAGGAAGAGAGGAAGAGAGCGAGGGCAAGAGAGAGAGAGAGAGAGAGAGAGAACGTAAAGAGGAAATGAAAAGTAGGAGGCGGGCGGATGAGGGGGAAGGAGAGGAGGACAAGGGCAGATTGGCCCCAGGAAATGACAGCCAATGAACAGACAATGTGAGGAGGAGCAGATTGAGGGAGGAAGAGAGGGTGAAGGTTGAGTATTTGTATGATTTAACATAAAATTGTACAGACAGGGGGGTTTGGAGAAGGTGCACTGTATGAGAGGTCCATAAAAACATGTTCTAAATACTTTTAAAGTGTGTGTTAAAGTGAGAGAGGAGACTGTTCTGTAAGCCACCTCCTCCTCCAGAGTAAAACAGCCATGGTAACAAAGACACTCACCTGTTTGTGCATTTCGATGTTAAGGCCATACGACATCTCATAATACTGCAATAGAAAAGAGAGAAGACTTAAAACTATGCTTTATAAAAATGTATAAATAATGATTTAATTATTCACATTTGTAAAAGACAAATCAGTGCAGTGGTTGACACCATCTCTGATTCTCTTCTCTGACTGGTCATAACTATAGCACTGCCCGGGCGAAATGCTCCTAAAGCAGCAGCAGTTAGTGTCTGAGATGAGCCCGAGGCATGTGTCCAGAGTGAGTAGAGGAGGTGACAGACTCCAGCTAGAACCACGTCTAATGTAAGCCATTTGACCCAGACTTTTATGTGAGAGTGCAGGGAGCAGCAGAACACAGAGGAGGAAGCGTCTTACAGCAGGCAGGTGAGGCTCGCCTCTTAGATGGGCCAAAGGGGAGCATTTTAAAGTCAGATTGCAGGAAAGTGACAGGCTGACATTTGCTTTTCAGCGTGGCTGCTTGTGGAGAGGAGATTGGCAGTTGGGCATCGGAGCAGGCTGGCAGGATGGAGAGGGGATGGCAGATAGCACTGTGGAAGTGTGTAGGCGTGTGTATGTGTGTGCTCTGTGTGCGCTCGCTCCTCTTTCTGTGTGCCTCCATAAAAGACGCCTTTGCTGGCAGCTGGCAGCTTTGCTTTGCAGTTGGTGAGCCAAGTTTTGCCTGTTGCCTAGCAACATCCAAACTCCCCCAAATCAGCCGCCAGCAAAGGAGACCTGGCCAACGCCGATGCCAGTGTGCCCCTTCCCTCCAGCTCTAAAACTTCAATCCCCCACAAGTCCAGCTCTGTGCCAACACCACCACACCGCTCTGCGTTGGCCCTGCTCAGACACACACTCCACTTGGCCACAGGAGCACCTCAATACAGTTACATCAACAAGGGTTTAAGTTGCCCACAACAAACAGTTTCCTTACACCTGTCCAGTCTATTTTGCAGTCATTGGTCTTTTACAACCATGCAACATGTATTCATCATTTTAAGCTTTAAAGAGAAGCGCATTCATCTTAAACTGATGTTCAAAGAAGTTAATGTTTCTAAGATGGCCCATAAAAAATTTTGTTCATTCAAGGTGTGTCACTGAGTGGACAAAGTCTAGTTTAAGAACAATCCCATGTAATGAACGGTTGATGGCCAGGTACACAGCAATGAACTAGAATTGGTCCACAAACGAATTAAATCAAAACTAGTTTTCAGCGTATGATATAATTCACAGTTTGGGCTGAATACGTCAGCCCAGCAGGATGTGCTCTCTCAAACATGAAAAGAAAGGCAAACAAACAGACAGAAGGCTGCACGCCCATGTAAACGCTGTTTATTCTGCTCCCTCTAATATCTGTGTGTGCCCGTGTGTGTGGTCTGCTGCCTGGGTTTTGGTGGGTGTTGTTTGGCAGCTGTAAGCAGATGAAAGGGATTCAGAGGCTTGGCAACACACTTGTTGTGAGTGAATGCTGTGACTGCGTGTATCTCACCATAACATAGTGTCTCTGGATCTCAGTCTTCTCTGTGGCCAATTTCTCACATTCCAGCTTTAAACTGCAAAGGAGGAAGAGAAGCAGTTACTATTTGCATGGCATGGCAAACACAAATGCATAATAATATTAGAGTCTGCTGTATGAGCACTAATAGCTGAGCTCCGCGCACACAGCCGAGGGGGCGCAGGGGAAACTTGGTGCTGACAGCCCATTATCACCTCAGAGCAGAGCAGAAATAGACAAAGTCACGCTCACAGGCTGAAATGAAGCCAAGACTGCAAGCAGGCACATCCAAGGTGTCTCTGCTGTAGCATGGGCACTCAGCGGACGTTTTAAAACCCACCTCTGTGCCCTCCACTCCACTGTGTGGCCACCCTAATTACTAATCAGTAATTTGACATTGTCAAAAAAAAGCGTCACCATTTCAGTGACAGAACAAAATGAATGTATCCAAATGATCAAAAAAGGGCCCCGTGCCATGCTAATCCTGTGATCATTTTTGAGGCCCCCCACATTAATAAGTGTCGTTTGTGTCTCTAATTCACGTGTGTCCAAACTTTTGTCCACAGAGGGCTGCATTTTGAAATGTATGGAGCAGAGGGCTACTGACTACAGGACAAGGAAGTTAATTGTTCAAAAGGTTGCAGGGGCATAGTTTTGATGAGCCACCACACTTTTAATAAGGCTTTGGACAGTCTATTTCAGGTCTGTAAATCAGACTCCCCACAACGATCCTAAAAATGGTCCGGCTTTACAAACTCCCACATTCATACACGTTTTCTTCAAGCCAATAGTCCCTTGCTTGTTATCTTTCCTTCCCTGGTGAGCAAGAATATTTGAACAGACTTGTTTGTGGCCAGCCGTAGATTGATTGAGGAATGGTGTGGTCATTTGGTGGAGGAAAATTAGAATATGATTAATACTGCAACATTACACTCGACCGCAACAGGTAATAACAGCCCCCCCTTCTGCTCCTCCACACACACAAACCAATAATTGACTCATTTATCATTGCCAGTGGGTTGAAGAGGAGGGTCGAGGAGGCGAGGGAGAGGGGTGGGTTATGGCCCCTGCCTTATAGATTTTATTACAGTGGAATTGCCTCTTGGGTCCAAGTCACTCACTGCTGGGGTGAGAACTAATGTGACCATTGCCACGGAAGGTTTGTCAAGCAGCCATCTCATAACCGGGGAAAAAATAATACAAAATATGAACACAAAAAATAACTATTGATGGCACAGAGTAATGACAATGATTGCCGTTTGATTTTTGCATGCAAAACGCTTCTGGCTCCAACTAGACAATTTTACCAGCCGTAAATTGATGAATTGTGTGCACGTACTGCCAAACCGGTAACGTGGCAATCACAATTACTCCAGAAAACAACAAGAAGAATTCAGGTATTTTGATTTCCTAAATGTCAAGCATGAATAACTAGTCTTGGTTTTTACACATTTCAATTTCAGGTGATTTTGACAAATTCTCTTAAAATGATGTTTAAAGTTTTCTTTGGTACGCATTCTTGCATTTATCACAGTTATTTTAGTTTTTTTTGTTTTGTTATTTTTTTTTAAACTTTAATATATTTACACACAAAATACAGGTTGAAAGATGGTGACTGCAGGCTTATAGATAATATTTACAAATAAAGAATATTATTGATAAAAATAAGAGTATTATTTTATAACATTTAGATTTAACAATGTCACTTTCTTTGCTATAAAATGTATTTTTGTGTGTGTTTTAGAGTCTGTATAATACAGATATAGATCATGATTACCATTATCAAAATATTACGTATTAAGTATTTTCTATAGTTTTGAATAGTTGATTAATCGTTAATCTATAGCGTTCAAGATCATTAGTACTTTAACATTTTAACTGTGGTGTCATAGTGCCTTTAAACGGTACCCAGTCCTATATAGTCAAACCACCATGTGCAGTCCCATGATTTAAATGTGGAGGGTTATTAAGAGGGGCAGATCATTATGTAATAATTATTAAGAAGTTGAGCCCTTTCTCAGGTAGCAGGATTAAGCCAATCCACAATTAAAACATTAATAAATCATAATAATCACTTTAAATAGTGATATTATCAAGCAAAGATGGTCGTGGACCATAAGCCGCGCTCTACACGTTGCACAACATCACTACATGGTTGCTTCGAAGATGGACACTTCTTGTGCTTACAGCAAAGACCCCAAGGTCGCACTCAGAAAGCAATAACCGCTCCCTGCAAAATGGACTTCAAGGAATGAAATTACTCTGTGTGTGTGCCATTATGTGACTGTAGGAGCATAAAAGAGTTTGAGGGGGAGCTGAGGGGGGGAGCGGGGAAGAGAGCGGCGAGCAGGAAGTGGGTATTTCATGTCGAAATGATTGCCTGTAATAATTAGTCTTTGGCTCGGCACCATTTACTGAGAGAGACGGAGGGAGGGGGAGCGACTCAGAGGAGAAAACAAGAGCGAGTGGCAAAAAGGAGAGAGAGGGAGGATGAGATACAGAGTGTGTGCGTGTGTGTGTGCGCGTGTGTAACGATGGGCTCGCTTCCTCCAATCTTTCACTGGCGCTGACAGGAGATAAGATGATCAGCCCAATGCGCTACAAATCTGCAGTCTGCCAGCCCTGAGACAGCTCTGTCAGAGCAGCACTAGCACACAGTAATAGTTAGGTGTGGGACATACATATACACATAACCAGGCTGCACTGTGGCATGCTAATGAGACGCACATGAACGCACACACTTACAAGAGTCTACAGACAGTGAGGCATCTAATTAAGACTCCACACTTTGCACGTGTTTTACCTCGGCAGGCTTTGAGAAGGAAGAAAATAGCAATGACTTTCAGAGTTCAATTTACTTCATTAGTGTTGCCGAGTTGGTATAGTCAAAGAAAAAATAGCTGTAAGATTGTATGTAGTAAGGTGAGGATGAAAGTGTGCTGAATTTTAAGAAACTTCCTTAAAGCCACATTTGTTTTATGGCGAACAATAGATTGTTTGCGTTTGCCATATTTCGCAAGTTAGCAAGTGTGTCCAAGTTATACGGGAAAACAATACTACAACATAGTGTAGCCTGAACTAGAGCTGGGCGATATGACCAAGAACTGTATCACAGTTTGCAACAATAATATTAAAATAATAATTGTAATTAACCATGACATCACCATTCTGGAAATTTACTCATACTTTACACGTCATATACCAAAGTTAAACTTTTTTTTTTTTTTTTTTACAAGTAAGTTAAACTTTTTTTTTTTTTTTTTTACAAGTACAGTGTTAAAACAAGTGAAAACGCCAATGATTTAAAAAGAGAACATCACAGATAAGCAGCTTTGTTCTGCACAATCAGAGGATTTGATTGCAATTGTCACGATTAGACGATACAAAAAATGTACCAAACAATTTTTTTCTTATTTTCCTAATCACAATCAACAATGTTTTTGTTTATTGTCCCATCCCTACTCCAAACAACATGCTTCCACTGCCACAGGAATGGCCGTTGATTGGTCAGTTAAATAGTCCCCGAGCTAATGATTGACAAATGTACACTAAATGGATGGTTCGAATGTGATTGTTCGCACAGCTCTACCCTAAACAGCATGTACGATTGTAAGTCTAGTCATAATTTGACGCTTTATGTTTTATTCATTGTTGTTTTGTACAATAGGCCAGACGACATGCTTTTCATGCTCAATGCCCTTATGTCTGCGCAGAGTGACCACGCATTAGAGGACAAGAGCTCCTCACAGATGCACACGGGACAGGAGAACACTTCAGCAGCCTCATTCAGAGACAGATGGAGCCTCGTCGAGAGTGTGCCAGCGTTGAGCCTTTACAGTGTCAGGACCGTTTAGCCCCCAACCTCCAGGTACGCCACTGTTCACTTTACATCTCATTAACTATTGATCAGCCCCTTCCCTCTTCTCTCTGCTGCACCAGGGGGAAAAAAAAACAACAACTGCATCTCAGGTCTGCAGCCACACACAAGAAAACACACAGGGGACCCACCCAACTGGCCTGTGCACTCTTTCATCAGCTCTCAAGGGCGGACAAGGGAGAGCAGACCAAACAAAGCCAAGCCTTTAGGTCACTAAATAGCAGAGTGTCCACAGGGTGCTCTGCTGCCACTTACCACACATAAGACACAAGGGAGAGGCCGGCTCGGGCTCTCACACACACACACACACACACACACACACAGCTAACCACAAAGTCAAATGCCGGCAGAAAACAAATAGAAACTCTGGCAATCACCTAAATCAATATATGATTAAACTATATGACCAAGTTCCTAAACAAACCAAATTGAGAGCCTGCCAACATACTTAAGAAAATACACTTGAGGATTGTCAGATCATTCAGAGACGAGACATAAGTAAATGTTAGTGTTATAATCATTGTGAGGGCTGTGGTCAACTAATGCACAGTGTTTAGTCGACTAAAAGGAGCTCAAAAAGATTAAGAATTTCTATGATAAAACCGTGTATTCGATCCCAAAGTGCGCCGACGCCACAAGATTACAGGATTTCAGTTGCATTCTTCTTTTTTTCCCCCTTTTCCCCCCTTTTACAGAAAACTACTAGTAAATAATCCAAATAAACTGATTATTCACACCCAAATCTCAAAATATCGCAATCCTTTCTTCTCCTTTGTTGTTGTGAATAAAAATCCTCGGATTAAAATAGCCCAAACGTAATTAGTTGGTAACTTTGGTCGACCAACACATTAATCGAATTAACTATTAAAAGGTCTACAACGATTTATAGAAGAAACTTTACCATTTGTATTACTCAAATAAAAGATTAATGACATGAACAAACCTTAATTCACTTTCACTCGCATTGTCCAATTCCTCTTGTATGTTGCCAACATAATTAAAATCAGACTTTCTGACTGATGAAGTAAAAGTAAATTTGACATAAACAGACACTTTCATTTACTTTTTAAAATACTATGTTAGATACTATTGATTGACAGATTCATCTTTACAGCCAGAGTAATTAAGAACTCACTCGTTGGTTTTACAAACGCTGTAATGTCTATTTGCCAGATAGAAACTCAAGACATTTGAAATACGACTTTCTTTCCATTAGTGCTTTAAAAAGGTCAAAGTTTTAAGCCTTTTTGTTTCTATCGATGTTTGGCAGTGCTGTTTGTGTGTTGAACATTACATTGTCTTGTAAAATAACTGGTTTTCCTTTGTATTGAAATAGACCGCACTATTCCCAATTTTGTTGGTTTATTTTGTACGTTTGGCCAATCAATTAAAAGCACATCATTTAATTTTGAGTGACTCCTGACTCTAATCACCAGTTTGGCTTCCCACAGAGAGCCACTCCTGTTCTGCTGTGGTGTCGTTAGCCACAGACGAGAGGCAGAGCTCTTGAGCGGTGAGTGGCAGTGAACAAGAGGCTGAAAACCTATTTGACTCCACACACGCGCGCACACACACACAGACACGCACAGACACGCACAGACACGCACAGACACGCACAGACACGCACAGACACGCACGCACACTATATTTCTATGCTTTGTGGGAACACTATGGACTTTCATTCATTTCCTGGAGACTGATCCCAACCCCAGTTATAATTACTACTTGCCTAAACTGAACCTAAATGAACCCATACCTTAATTTATATCATAAATAAACAATAATGTTGTTATTGGTCTGCTCAAAAGTAATGAAGTGACAGTAGTCCCCACACCGTGATGAATACTCGCCCACACTACTGTACACATACAGCCGCCTGCACTCGCCACAAAGCTGTATATGTTTGTAAGAATTACAATAATGAGAGCTCTGTCAGCTGCTCCTTCTGTCTCTGCTCACTGATTACAGGCTGCACAGGCTAACACACATTCAGCCAGCTACCACAACAGGGCCAAATAAATAATACACTGAATTTGAGTTTTTGTAAACCTCACCTAAACTAAATGCACTAAAATATCATGTACTTCATACTGTGGTAATATTGAACAGACATCTGCAGATTACTTAGTTAATGGGCAGCACAATATATCACAACTGAATCTATGAGTTTGCACATTCATCAAATCGCAAAGGCTGCAACTATTTAGATAATATAATGCCCTCTGCTAAAAACAACATATTTTTATAGACAGGATTTAGTTCTACCTGTAGTTTAGGCTTCTACAAACATTTGTGAGATTCATAGGATTCCTTTTAATTTCTCATGTTCATATTTCTAACCTGGTTGACGCCAGATTGATGTGTCACTGAATTTAGCTCCACACATTCTCGTGGATTAGTGTAGTCACAAATATTGCAAGAATTCAACATGCAGTGCATGTTATTGCTGTGTACTCCGCCTAAGGCCCAAAGTCACTGGGCTAGGGTTTGTGGGTGACTGGAGCCTAACGGAAACAAGTGGACAAAGATGGACAAAATAAAATAAATAAATTGTGGCCCTACTTTCAGTCGTGTCCAAATGAAAGTCTTAATCTAAAACTAATTAGTGGACAATGTTTACATTTACTACATAAATTGGGACAGTAGAATCAAATGGTTTGCATAATTCACAGTACTTTTCCGAAAATAACCAGCCACAAATATGAATTGAAGAGCAAATCACTACCCTCGATTTCAAGATTTTTTTTTTAATCATAACAACATTTTAAAGATGTATCTAATAGGGCTGCATGATATTGAATATGGCAATTTATTACAGAGATAAATATAATCACAGTATTTGAACATTATTTTTAACACCATATCAAATACTTTAATATATTTGTCAAACTCTGTAAAAATGAAACTTAACAGAGACAAATCTGAGACTAAATCAAGGCTATAAAGAGCACATTTTGGGTAGATGCTCTTGGTGTTATTGCAAATATTTTCTTTGCTGCGCCAGCCAATATTGTGATAGATACTTTTGCGATGTAGTCTGCAGTTCTACCATTTATATGAATTAGCCTTGTGCCTTTGGAGCACTACCTGTTGTTCTGTACCAGTCACACACGCCACAAAAAGGCCACAGAATTAGAAAGGTGCACGCACGCACACACGCACACACACACACACACGCACACACGCACTAATCCCTTCTCTCCAACTCATTCCTGCCATCTAATCCAACATCTATCAGAACCAGCCACCTCCTCAGCAGTCAAAATACACTGCTAATCCTGGCTATATCCAGACATCATTGTGTGCAGATAATTGGGGAGGCCTGTAGTCATTTCTTGAATCTGTCACACTCTGGTCCACCGCGTTGGCTTTCCTGGCTTTGGGGGAACAAGATGCTCCGATTATGTCAGGTATGTGGATATAAGAGTTTGACCCGTCGGCTGTTGGACTAAACAAAGACATTTCTAATCCTGGTGATTGTGAGCTGTCTGGACCTGTACCAACCGGTCCAATTCACTTTTATTTAGGGATTATCATGGTATTTGGTCGCCTACTTCGACTCATTACGCATCACTATGAATAAAAAGGATGTATATAGTTAAAAGATGGGAAATGTATGTATATTTTGAAGAAAGGCAAAATCTGGATATTGAACAAAAAAAGAGGTTGTACATATTGAAATATGAGTATAAAAGATATTTTTGTACTTTTCTGATTGATTTTTACAGACATTTTACATTTGTCTGACAATTAAACTGCTGCTAATACATTTAAAAGACATGTTTTAACACATTTCTACTGGATTTACATAATATCACTTGGCTGTCATCATCAGGATATCATCAATATTGACCACCCGAACATATAGTCTTAGTTTTATGGGAAAAAAGTTTTTTTTGTTTTTTTAACAACATATGAACACCGATCACACTATGGTCAAACTTTGAAGGTTTTGTTAAATGGATAAACTGAAAAAAGTAATAATTGTAGTTTAGGAATGGATGAAGCTCGATGGCTAATAATAACAACTGCTTGTGGTAGAAGACATTTAAAAGCTTCAAACAGAACTAATTTAGCAATAGAAATTGTGTATATGCCGTACAAAATAATTATTCTTGCAGTATATAAGCAACAAATACAAATGCTAATTGTAAACCACTTATCAGTGCACCAGTTCTCAGAAGTGGAGAGTTACAATACTAAAATGTCAAACTCAAAAAAGGTTTGATACCACACTGATCATTAAAACAATATTTTAGCATATAGGGTTACGATAACCCTAAAAACCCTAACTCAATAATAATAGTTTCTTAAATATTACTCAATAAGTTGCCTTGTATTGGTCTCAAAGTTAGTTTGTTAAAGTGATTTTTTCAGTATTGATACTTGCTCAAATGAATATCTAGTTTTGATACTAGTTTTTCTATATGATAAATATCTAGGTATACATTTTTGACAACACTCGCAGGGTGTCACTTGTCAAGCTAAATACACACTATCTCCTCAACTTTGTAGTTTGCTAGATTTGGATTTGGATCCAGGTGAACCTTGGGGCTCTGCGTCAAGGTTCAAGGTTAGACTGGCCAAGAAACATGAGTCAGAGTGGCTGACACTCCGAGTGGCTCACACTCTGACTCACTACTGAGAAACTGCAACCACAAGCTCAACATTATCTCCAATCACTTCCGTATACTGGCCTTTCATTCATTCATTGTTTATTCTTCTTGAAATAGTCCATTGTGGTGTGGATGAGGGCACCGATGCAGTTGCTTTGTAACATGAGATGGGCCACTGAACTGCTGCCAAATAAGATACTCTATAAAACTGTAAAACTGTAACGATAAATCCAAATGAATCGTATGGCATTCATTTGTTTTACATTTAATAATCAACTAAAATGTTTAACACGGTGATACAGACTGATAATATCAATGCAATGATATCTATGAAAGGTTCTATGAACGGCTCATCATCAACTATGTTGTACAGTACCAAAGTCTCTCGCTCTCTTTTTGTACTGTATGACGTCATGAATGTGGTGAAATGATGCAATTCTCTGATTATATTTCTATGGACCGCACAAAAAAAATAGAACCAGCTTTGGTTTAATAGTTTCATCTTTATCAGAAATGTGTCGCTAATGGCAATCAAAGAGCCAAAAAAACAAAAACAAAACGTTGTTCTGGCAATTAGTCAAATTTGAATCAAGATTGTCATTTCTAATAGTCAAAGATATAATTATTAATCCAGCGTCAACAGCAAGTCAGTAAAGGCATATGGAGCAGAGTTCAGACTCATCGGCTTTCAGGAGAATCAATGCGAAGCACAAAACACTGTTAATATGAGGTGAGAGAAGTTAGATTTTGTTGACCAATGAGCTCCTCCGTTTGACATATAAATAAATAAAATAATTTGATTACATGATACTCCTTGAGTTTGACTCGAGGCGCAACAGGAGCAGTGTTGACAAGACTCACTCTTGGTAAAGAATTGGGGAAATGTGTATTCTGGATCCCAGGCAACAACTAACAGGCCAATATGAACCTAACCTGAAGCGCCATAGTTACCGGGATACATACACAAACCTACAGCACATGACTCCATCTTGACCACCACATAATGCCTTCATCACGCAAGAACGTATATGTCTAACACATACTATGTACATGTATATAGTACCTGCAAATACAATCATCCTCCTGTTTGCATGCGTTTACAAAGCAAGCAGGCCGAATTAGATAAAAGGTGGTCATAAAAGTCTAATGCATGGGATTATTCTGCAGTGTTTGTTCAATGCTTGGCCAAACAGAATAAAGGAGGACACACACAGTAGCCCGGAGGTTTGAGGGGATGTGGACTGAGAGGCCTTACAAAAGAAGTTTGAAGTTGGATCGCAGCGAGGGAGGGGAGACTGCAGCCAGCTAAATCAAAGCCGAATGAGAGCAGAGCATCCACGGGAGGGGGCAGAGGACCCTGTGAAGGTGTGCCAAGAGATGAAGAGGAGGGGAGCAGAGAGTGGGAAAGGCTGGGACTCCAGATCCAACACAAATCCCACATTCAAAGACTTTGAGGCCACTCATTCCTGCACATGAGGAATGCAGAGGAGGAGCCTGCATACGCACTACACACTCATTTGTGGAGGCTGCTGGCCAAAGACAACATTTGCAGAGTACCTGCTGGAAGTGGGCCAAGAGAGTTAGTCAAAACATTGCATGTGTTTGCCTCACATTATCACAGGGAGATATTTGGAGGCTGTGTGAACAAGTGGACATCAGCACAAAGGAAAACCAGGAGAGTATGTAAAGAATGGATGAAAATATACACAACCTCTTTCTGCACAAGCACTGAGCCAAACAACAGCCTGACTACACATATGGCCCCATGCATTATAATATGAACATCAATTACAATCTCCCACCTGTGGTACTGGGTCTGAAGGAACTGGAACTCCTCCTTGATGCGGTCTAGTGTTTCTGGGTAGGTTAGTTTCAGGGACTGAGGTGTACCTGATGCTGCAGCAGCTGCAGCAGCGGCTGCCACCACAGAAGCTGAGGACCCCGGGGGTGGCTGTAGAGGCGCCTGAAGAGACAGGAAAGCAAAAATTAGTCAGACATTTTATAGGAGGTGATAAAGTAGTAAGAGTAAACTTCTGGCCCAATTGAAAATAATAATGCCTTGCACTTGCAATTTGCTTTACAGTCTGCGCCATCGGTCCCTCAGAGCACCCCAAACATTCACACGTCACACCCCATTGGCTTGATGGGGTAAACCAGAGTACCCGGAGGAAACCCACCCAGACAC
The DNA here is from genome assembly GCA_015082035.1 of Chaenogobius annularis. Taxonomy (NCBI): domain Eukaryota; kingdom Metazoa; phylum Chordata; class Actinopteri; order Gobiiformes; family Gobiidae; genus Chaenogobius; species Chaenogobius annularis. The sequence continues at coordinate 113,284 of BJKM01000672.1, forward strand.
CGGGTGAACACCAGGAACAACTCCACACAGAAATCCCGGTCTGGCCCGGGAGACAAACCTGCGACCTTCGTGCTGTGAGGTGTGAGTGGTAGCCACTGTGCCACCGTGCCACTGTGCCACCGTGCCAGGTGAACAAGTGCTGTGATGGCACTGAGCCACTGTCGCCCTTCATAAATGCAAGTAGGACAACATTTTTTATAACTCCAACACTTTTGTCTACAAGCTAGTACTGTCCTCATCAAGCGAAGCAGTAGCATGTATTCAAAAAATGTGTTGCCCAAACGGCTGCGGACCCCTCCCACAACCTACGCTTAGTCGCCCCTCTCTGCAGGCTCCAGAGCAATTAGGAGACTACAACCATAGGGGTAATGTTGCAGGACAGGCGCACAAAGGGGGCTGAGAGCAGGACTGGTGGGGCAGTCAGGGGCTGTACGTCTCTCTGTCTATTTGGCTCTGTGTCAAAATAACAGACTGAAGAATCTGCCGGGGCCTGGGAGCTGCTCAAGGGCCAGCAGTCTGTGGTCAAGAGAGACACTGAAGTTCAGTGACAGGCATTAATGAGCAGCTCTCCAGAGAATGCTCTGTTAGCAGGTTAATCTGACACAAATATCCAACCTGTGAGTCTTGCCCACTGCTATAAACTGTCTCGCCAATGTCAGTTACGTGCAGTTTTTCCTCTCCACAGACAGTAATGGAAAATGAAAGAGGCATTTGTTTTTTTTGTTGTGCGCATTCTTTACCTGTAGTCTCGGCGCAGTGTCTGGCTCCCCGGTGATTGATAATAATGTAGCCTGCTTCCTTGGGCAATTTGCAGGCATTTGAATTTAAAGAAAAAGATGTGTTGTTTTTTTGTATTCGGTGTGCAGCCTCAATCATTCAGTGAAGGCTTGAACTAGACTGAAAGGAAAACATGTTCTACCACGGTTTGCACTATAGCTGCAATTTTCAGATTATAATGTGCACAAGAAATATTACGACTGATAATTACACTAGTTTTACAAGGCAAATTTAATTAAACTAATATCAATGGAAACCAAATAATGTCTGTGTTACCAAGACCATGCATGTAAAGATGGCTGAACATTTTTGAAATATATTCATTACTTTTGTTGGACACGTTTTTAAAATGGTACTTTATTTTATTAAAAAAAAAAAAAAAAAAAAAAAAAAAAAAAAAAAAACATGCACTATAGAGAAACACCTGGAGGTGTAATAACAAAAAATGTACATTCCAATTGTTTTGGAAAATAATAGCTGACAACAAAAAGTATTTTAAAAGAGTGCAAAAACAAAATTGAAACTTGCACTTCCAAAAATTGGGCATTTGTGGTTAATTTTACAGTCCATTCACTATTTGTGCGATACTTTATACTCAAGCATGACATTTGACACGTTTTAACATATTTCTGATGGATTGCCATTGACTTCTAAATATTGTTATCAGTATAATAAAACAACAAATGTATTTGTGTAAATACCACCCACTAAATATTAGTGGACACTGTTTAAATTCATCACTAATTACATTTTTAAATACAAATGTGTTTTTTGTGTGTGCAACAAATGCATTCAAACCATGCATCTTGAAAGCATACTTTATTTAGGGCAGTGAGTGCATTTTATTGTGACCGTTCACAAGAATACAACAAGGTACTAGTTCCTACACAAAGCTGGATCTATAATCCATACTGTGCACTAATGTACTGAAATCTTTTGCATACTGTTTGTTGTCTTGTTATTGTGTCGATGTATCTTCCATAAAGAGTCATCTTAATAAACCCAGTCACCACAACTGTAATAATTAATTTGGTTAAAGAAAAGAGTGCACTTCTCCGTGTTCTACACTGACGTCTGTCACACACTAATGACCCTTAATTAGGCACTTATAATCACAACAACTCGAGCTCAGAGAACGGCAGCACTACTGTTCAGCCGAGGGATAGAGACGATGCAATGAGACAGGAAAATAAGGACTAAAAAGGCAAAAGACCATAGGAGCGTGCTGTGGCCTCATTGTTCCTCTTTCTAACAAGCTGCTCTCAATCTGTCGGCTCTATCCCCCTCCTGGAGCACACACACCAACATTACACACGCACACACCACAATGCTCCCACAAACCTCTGATGAAACACACAGCCCCGCTCTCCTCACACACCAATTACTCTTCACAGCAGAGGAAAAAGAGGACCAAGGCCATTTTAGAGAAGATAGAACATGGAGGAAAGGGAAGATTCTCCATCACTTCACTTTTTTCTAAATTACATCCTTCCTTCTTAAACCAGTGTAAGAATCTATAGTCTTAGGTGAGGAGAGGTAGTGCCCAGAGCCCAGAGGAGAATACAAATAAGTTGGAATGAACATCCTGAACAGGCACTCATCAAATGAAAAGGGACATCGACGTGTTGTGGTCCAAAAGGTTAATGATTATGAGAAAGATGAGAAATATGTCTGACATTTATAGTTTAGATATAAAAGTGTAGTCATCCAGGCAAAAACACATTACCATTTAGTTTAGCTGGAGTTTTTATGTAATAACTTTAAGAAAATGGCAGCTTCACGGTTTAGGAAATGGTTGCATTTTTAGACACAAGCTGACTTGTAAACAGTTGCTTACCACTTTATGACCCCGGCAACAAACCCACACCTCTCATGTCCCGCTGCAAGCCAGGCTGCTCAGTGACCAAACAGCTGATCAGACTTTAATGTCAAAGGCCAACCATCAGTCTGACCCCATGACCCCTGGCGATGGATCCAGTTCCACTGAATCACCTGATAATCCCAATCATGTCTTTGCTCCGAATAGGAGACGTGGCATCTGCCCTTGAACAAAGCTTACATAGACAGATCTCTCAGTTACACACTAACACACAAGAGCCTTTTGAAGACGGGCAGTCCTGTGTGTGATAATACGAAGAAAATATTGTCTGAGTTGTGCCCATCTGGACAGGACAAGCTTAACTCTGATATGATTAGAGATCATTTGATTACTCAACGACGAACCAGAGGAGGTGTTAGGATGATTTCCATTGCACAATGCCAGAGGGGAAAGCCTAAGATAAAGTTACTAAAGATACCAAGAGTCCCAGTATAAAGAGAGAAGCCCGTCACGCGCACATACTAATCTGCTTTAACCCACCAAAGCCTAAGTCAATTGCAATGATTAAATGAGGACCTGATGAAGGGATGAGAGTGGAAACACCATGACTCACCTATGGGGATTTTAAGAACATCCCTTCAGTGAGATACAGAAGGACAACAATCCAATCAGGAACGTTACACATACAAGTGATTACAAAAGCCTCATCAACCCACACAGGCATTAAGTTATAGATTATACAGTAGTTTACTATTATTAGGAATACACAATACAATCGAGGTTTGGTGGGAACACATGACTGATCAAGACAGTTAAATCCCTTAAAACCTTGAAGTTCTCAAACGGGGCACCACTAATTATACCACAGAAACACTCCCATGACCTCACATCCTCTCCCTCGCCTGTTGCCTCAGCCTCACACACCCTCAGGAACATACTTGCCCCCACATGTCAGCCTCAGTCCTACAAGGATGTGTGCACTCCAGATTTCCTCAAGTATTTATAATGCACTTTATTCTGTTCGTGAGGGGAACAGCAATATCAATGAGAAACCACAGGATGTTGCTGCCCACACTGATGGATAATTTGCTAATGGGGAAGCTGTGGGGCTGTAGCTGTTTAATGTGGCTCTACAAAATCCCTTCATCAAATGGCTGCTCTCCATGTGAGAAATATTGTTCTGGATTATCACTGGTAAATTCCCTTTTGGGAAGGTCCAATGACACTGGTTAGCAGCACCAGTCTTTCACACGATGATGCAACTTAAGTTAAACTGCTGACTGACTGAATGAATGCAGTGTTTCAGTGTGAAAGGTTCTCTCAATGCGCATCATCATTCTTACGACTGTACGTCTTCACCCTTTAAAAAAGGTTAGAATACGGTTCCATTTAAAATTAAAAACAGACACCTGATCAAAAGTATAATAACTTGATTTTGAATCCATTTGCAGCAGTTATGCCTATGCCGGCTTGGGAGCGTCTCAAAGAGTAAACTTAGATTCTAAATTATAAATACACTGTTGATTTTGTGTGCTTCAAATCAAAAATATGGTTACCATTATTGAATGTTTGCACAAATGCAAAGTAAAATATGTAATTTAGAGTTCTGTTTACAACCAGAGGACCCCCCAACGTTTACAGAGCTGTATGTTACCACTGTTGTTTCCAGCTTTAAATTTGTACGTTCTTCAGAAGGGAAGATGCCATCTTTGCTGCCTAAGCGATGTAGCGTTGCCCATTAGACTGGCCACTAATTACACTGCTTACCCAAAGCACAGTAAACACCCACCCAGCAATGTCTCTTTCCTTCTCCTCTCGGTACCTCCGAGAAGGCGCAGCACAGAATAGCCTTTGTTTAAAAAAATAAAATAAAATAAAAAAATGTCTAGACTGGAGTTTCAGTGGCATTATGGCAAATAATTTTTTACTTTATATACATTAAAAATATTAGACGTTAAGCTCTGATAACCTTATACGTTTCTATAGGTGTTGGCAACACCATTACGACGCATTTCAAAATGTTATAGTGCTATATTTTTTTCCCCCCGACACTTAATGGTCACCTTGCAACTATTTTCTCCTTGTATTGTACTTTCAACTTGAATTATCCAGAATTAGATAGTTGGAAGTGGGTTGCTGATGTGGCATGGTGATTTGCATTGTTCCAGAGGCATGCGGTGAAGAATAATGACACAGCTCTGTCGCCCCTGCTGCTAATCTCCCAGTGATTCCTGCACTTAGAGGGGAGGGGAGGGGTCTGCCAGGCACCTGTTTTCATTAGCAACCACACATCTTTCTTTACCGGCTCATTCCTCTCACCCCTCTTCTAACCCACAAGCCTCGTTATTCAAATTTCCCCGCTGTCACCCCACATTAGCAACGTGCCACAGTTTGCCTGTCAGCTGGCGTAATTGCTAGAGGTGCTTTCCTTTTATTAGGTAAATCCCCCCCACAAGCGCACACGCACACAAACACACACACACACATCCCACTGTTTGCTTATTCTCTCCATTGCCATGCACCTCACCTAAACCAGAATTTCCTCCAGTCCATGGGTCAACGTCATCCTCAGACCAATGAACAGTCAGGATCAGGCATGTTGTATACAGTCATATTTACAAATGGATACAAAAGTAGTAAATTAACAATGGATTTTGCAAGCTGTATAAGGGGCTTTTCAATACAAGATTGAACGTTGGAGTACATATGCTGCGCAGCTGTGCAGTCGATTTCTGAAACTAAACCTAATTTGAAGTAGGGCTTTTTTAACGATCCCGATAATCATGGTTAGACAATACTGTGTAAGTCCAACAGAAATGTGTTAAACATGTCATTAAATGTATTAGTTGGAGTTTAATAATCAGACAAATGTGAAACGTGCAGAAATAGCATCTTATAACAGGGATGTCCAAACTACGGCCCAAGGAACAAATGCAGCCCGTAGGCCGGTTTTTGTTGGTTCTCAGGTTTCTTGCTTAAATAGCCGATATGACCCCAAGTATTCATTTTTACTGTATGTTTTGAAAATTCCCTACAATTAATACCTTAAATTCAAACATGTTTGTGAAAGACTTGAAATAACGTTTCCAAGCCAGAATAAAATGTGGTAGTTCATTCCAGCCTGTTATTTATTTTGTCCTGATTTTTAAAACAACAATACAAAAACAAAAAACAACACAGAGAGGGAACAGACAAGTTACACACAACATCCGTTGGTAGTCCTATACAACAAGTGTGTCATATTTGTCTTAATTAGGGCAAAGTTCAAATTTGTCCATTTTCAAATAGAGTCTGAATGTGATTTTTTTTCTTTTGTGGAAGTTTATAATCCTTTCGGTCGAGTCCTTAATCATTGTGTGCCATTCCAACCTGTTCAACACACTAAATCTGAATTATCTACGGCCCTCCACTTCATCTATATTTCAATATGTGGCCCCTGGTGACAAAGTTCCCAAGCACCTGCCTTATACCCTAATTTGAACGTTTACAACCTAACTTATTACATTTTTAAATAAGCTCTTTTTGCTGCATTTTTACTATTAATGAATCACTATTTTGCACATCTTCAAAACAACATTCACAATATCATATACATTTTTGATGCATTGCCCACCTCTGCTTTTTGTAGTTATGTTGACGGTTGACATTTGGCCATTTTGCCTTGCAAAAATATATTGTCTTTTTGGTCCTGGATGAATGCGGATCATAAAATGTGGGTCACACGCCTGTATAAAATATGGGTCATCCCCTTTACAACACCTCAGTATCCAGTGATGACAGCTCCCTGCCAGTGGAGCATTTCAGGGATGTAGCGGCTCGCCTTAAGCTGAGTGGCACTGGCAGGAGGTGCAAACACGAGCATGGCGCTGTGTGGAGATGTGGTCCAGGGTTAAAACAGGGCCACCGCACACCACATTCCAGCCTGGACCGCCACAGTCTGCCCCCCTACGCCCCGGGACGCCTGACCATACATTAAGATGTGGTTTGGAGCTCGCACAGGGAACACAGGCAAGATGAGAGGGATTGGGTTTACAGTGCAAAACCTCAAAGCCACAGTCTGCCTCCTCTTGCCCTGCTGCCTCCTCGCACTCCACTACACACACTGAAAAACATGTGGAAAGAACAAGCTATCACAGGAAGTATAGGGTGGAAATCTGGCTCAATTGTAATGGAATTTGAGCATGCAGCCAACAGTCTATAAAACCTTTAATTTCTGCGAGGGATTGATTAAAATGCCATCTACTTCACACTAATCTGGTTTCTTTGTATGGGACATGAATGTCAAAACACCATCAGGGGTGGATTGTGGGAGAGAAGGGGTGCCATGGCAGAAGGATGGAGATGAGGGTTAGGCAAATGAGGAGGTCTTAATTGATACTTCATACAGCTGGAGGATTCCAAGCACTCCACTAAAACAAATGAAAAGAAAATTGAAATGCTTTTATAAATGATATAAAAAAGGAAAGGGATAAACAGGAATGGGCAACGCGATCCTTCAACTATTACTTCTACTGCAAATGTTAGATTAAATAACTGAGTGGCACTTGGGCACATGAGATGGGCACACTATTGAGTGAAGGTGTCAACAAGCTCGCCACACTTTTCTGCTCTCAGACTCAAAATAAACGTGAGAAATTCACTTTATCAACTGGGTCAACTCCACAATAGCCTAAATGAAGATACGACGACCATAGGCTACGGTGGCCATCAAGGGCAGGGGGATTGCGCACCAAACACAAAAGGAAAGTTGTAAGAGATGCTAAACTGCAACTGTGTGTCTGAACTAAAACAGATTACAACACAAGTTAGACAAAAGGAGAGTGATTGGAGTTATTCTTGCGTCGTTAATATGGTGTTCGTTGAGCCTTCTACACATTTACATGCCTGAAATGCTGTGCGTAAAATGGCATAAATTCAGTCGGGACACATAACAAGAGCAGAGAACAACTACTTACCGGTGGTCGGTTTTGAGGAAACATTTTTAGGCGCCGACGTGTGCGTTTCCCTGTGCGTTGCTTTTTTGTTGTCCTTCTTCTTGCTCTCCTTCGCCTCGTCGAGAAATGCGAGCCGTGGAATCACTATTGTTGCCTTCAGAGAGGCATTTGGCCTGCTTTCAAGAGTAACGCCAAAGCCAGTCTCGACTCGCTCATCCCTTGCTTCAACACTCCTTTGTTCTGGGTCGTAGCTCTCCAAAGCGCGCACCGCACCACACTACGCACGGCGCGGCGAGGTTGGAGGAACCACACCAGCCGGGTCGAGGACGAGGCGAAGACGCGTGCTTGTTCGCTCCGCTTTCACCGCGCCCAAGTCCGTATAACTCTGCGCGTTCAGCAGATCGGAAAGCCCTGTCCTGTCCGGGAGGAGCGAACAGGCCAAAGGAGAAGGAGACGGCGGTGGTTTTCTTGAAGCTTCGAAGACGGACACGGCGGCAGCGGCGGCACATTGAACGCACACTCTTTTGTCTAGCGCGCTGGCCTGCACTCTTTTCACACAGCACTCCCCAGTCCCTCACTGCCTCTCACTCCCCCCGCGCTGATCCGAATGGGACATAACATATGAGTAACCTTAAAGGAGGAGGGGGGCATTAAAAGGGTCACTGCTTTTTCACCACGTATTTCTAGAAGTTGAAAAAAAAAAAAAAAATCCCCCATATTTTTGCGCTAATTGCCTTGTGCTTGTGGCAACTTAAAGACGTATAGTTCCTTTGTAGTCTGTACGCTAATTTGGTTGTCTGTGTTGAGCTAAAAGCATATACAATAATAGGCTCATAAAATTATTAAAAGCAGAACAGTGTAAGAAAGCAGCGTAATAAGAAATGTTCAGTGATTGAATGAAATCTCCACGTGGGGCTCAGCTTAGGCACAGTAAACAGTGGTAAAATGAGCCAATCAGTAGCGAGAGCGCCCACGTGGGGCGCACTGACCGGCTGCTGATTGGTGAGGATCGGTAGCACAGGACTGCACACGTCAATCAGGCAGACTACAAGCGCGCTACGAGGTTAACCCTTTCCTCGGAGCTCGGAGTCGTTGCCAGGAGTTGTGTGGCGGTCGAGGCTGTATCAAAATTCTGTGGTTTTCCGTCTTTTTACCACACAAACCGTCACTGCATTAACAGAATGTACATTTCTGCAGGTTGCATACTGGAGCAGAAATCCTTCTTTGCCCAGTTCATCTTGGTTAGAGGCAGAAAAACAGTGCATCGTGGCTAAAGGAATGGGAAGTCTGATGTTGGGTTATTTTGCAGATACGAACAGTTATGGATGTTGCAGGGAATTTATTGAAAAAGCGGGGGAAATGGTGGCAAAATTGGTATTCTGGTGGCACGACCCCCTTAGCAGGGCTCATAATTAGAGAGAGAGATATTGAAAAAGCAATTTCTGACGGTGGAAATCACAACCTGCCAGAGGTGGAGTTGGAAAATATAGATGGGTGTGTGCGTAATGTGTATAGGCCCGATGTGTGTGAGAGAAAGAGCCGGAGAGAGGGAGAAGAGAGGGGGAGGAGGTAGGGGGTGGGGAAGGAGGAGGAAGAGAATAAAGGATGAAGGACAGCGGGGGGGATGCTGAGAAAGACGAGCCGGTAGGAGGGTTAGAGATTGAACGTGCACATGGTGATGAAAAAGTATGTGCGTGGGCTCGCGCGTGCGTGTGTTCGCCAGACAAGCGAGGGAATGGAAACGTGAAAGGAGAAAGCAAGTGGAGAGAGAGAGGGAGAAGGAGAGATTTTATTGCCATTTTTTTCTATGAATTTTAATGCAAGGCGCTGGGTCTCTCTCTCTCTGGATTCTGGGATCACATTTATTAGAAGAAAGTCACGAGGAATGCAGTGCTTTGCAGTCTGCTGCTGGTGCAGGAGCACGAGCAGGAGAAGCTTCATGTGGATGTTTCACTGCTGATTTTTCTTTGAAAAAAAACAAAAACTTTCTTCAACAATAGAATACCAAGGTGTACGACAATAATCTTCTAATAGCATTTAAGGAGAATATTGATTTATTTATTGATTGATCGAATCTATATGTTTATTATTATATTATTTTTGTCTTATTTATTTATATTGTGATGTATTTTAATGTGCTTCTATATGTGACCTGATGGTGAATGTGTTGAGCCTTGTCAAAGAAGAATTTCTGTCACGTGCTGGGCCGGACATTAAAGTTTCTTTATATATGAATGAATTTATGAATGTATTCATTTATGTACTAATTCATTTCGTTATGTATGCATTTGTTTGTTCATTTATTTATTAAAATATATTAATATGTATGATAAAACTAAAAATAAAACGCTTTCATAAACACACTACTGACTATTGTGCACAAACAAAAAGCCCAATAAGAGCTGCTATGTGCCAGGATCAATAGCCTTGTGCCTCAGGAGGCTCTAACCAGATGTGGAGTGAAATTCCACCAAGCTCTGGAAGTCAGCAAAACCAATAAACAATCTTTTTAGCATAAGAATTGAGCCCCTTTCGCCCCTCATCTGCTTGGCATTTTATTATTCACATTACTCCAGCATGTTGCCAATGGAACAGAACAATACCATTCAGATGCGAAAAGTGGGGTGTAAAACATCTCAAGCAATCAGCTTTTGGAGACGCTCCATTGAATGAAAAAGCTGTTGGGGGCCATCCAGCCCAGCAATACTACTACAATCATACCTTGAAATATTCACCTGGGGAGAGTTTTCTGGAAAAAGCTGAAGCTGGAAAGAAGTTGGATGCTTTACAGTTGCGTTCAAGTCATGTTTTGTTGACATGATATCTGTGCAACTTGCCAGCAGTAAATTACAATAAACCCCATGAATATTTATAGTTATGGTTAACTGTTATAGCTTCAGTTAGATGTGTAATATGAAAAAAACAAAGTAGTGATGAGGCTCGCTGAATGCACTTAAAGACCACAAATACACAAGCATGAAGCATATAACAGTCAAATAAAATGCACTTTACATATTATTTCATTATATGGCTGTACCATAAAATACTCTCCACATGCCAAAACCAGAACTAAATCTCAAATGGAGTCAAGTGTACAACTTTATTTTTGGTTTTGTGTCTGCTCTCAGACACAGTGACTCTTCTCTGAACATGTCCCCAGTGAGTGAGGGTTGGGGCCAGCAATGGCTCCTTGGCCCAGCGTGAGATTGAGTGACAGGAAGACAAGGCCACTGTGTTGTATGCTCCCCACTACCCACACCCCCTTCATTCACTGACCCCCCATATCTCACCCCTTCCCCCTCATCAGACAAGCTGGGAGCCGGCACTGTGATTTATTGGTCTCTGCTCCTGCGAGACCCCCACCACCCCTTCCCACCACTGGCACTCCCCTCTCCCCCCTCTCTCCCACCCCCACATGCCCCGAGGGGGCGAGGGGTAATGACCCACATCAGCAGTCGAGCTCACGAGCACATGCACGGAGCAAACACACACTCCTCAGCCTGTTGCAGAACAGGACAAATAAATAGCCCCAGAGTCTGACACGCACATTAAAGAGATGCTGACACATTTAGGCCCACAGACATGTGGTCCTGAGGCAGGAGGTCTGCTGTGAGGCTGTCAGTCTTTCCTTAAAGACTAAATCTGTGCATCTCATTTGGTCTAGTCATATGGGTATGGGAGGTGTGCGTTAGATATAGTGTATATATGAGCTAGTGCAGGGATAATATCCTTGGTGATGGCGCAGGAGGGTTGTGGCAAGGATAGCAGGATGATGAACGAGAGAGTGGATTTGCAAGACTCACAGACAGCAACAGGAATGGACCGTGCTGAATTTGTTCATTTTGTAGCAGAATTATTGCTAATCGCCAAACCTCTTACAAGAAATCTCAGCCAATGTACCGTTGTAAATACTTTGTGTTGGTCGAAAGCCCCAATAGTTTGTCTCCCGTAGATGAAACTACTGTAACGGGCTGCTCACTGGCCTCTCCAAACGAGCTGTAAAACAGCTGCAGTACATCCAGAACGCCGCTGACTAGAACCAGGAAGTACAATCACATTAGTCCAGCAGCTCTGCTTGTGTACAAGTCTCTCCATGGCCTAGCACCAAAGTCCATCTCGGACATGTTAGTCCCATATAAACCATCGCGGGCTCTGAGGACCTCAGGGACCTGTCACCTGCTGGTGCCCAGAGTCAGGACTAAACATGGGGAATCTGCGTTTCTGTTTTATGCAGCTAAAATCTGGAAAAGTCTTCCTGAGGATGTGAGACAGTCCTCTACTCTAAAAACGGTTTTGTTTAGCTGTGCATATGACTGAAATTATTTTCTTTGAACTCTTCTCTTTTATGTCTTAAACTTGTGTGATTTCTGTCATGTCTTTGTGATTTTAATGCATTTTTTTCCTTTTGTGTGAAGCAGTTTGAATTACCTTGTGTACAAATTGTGCTCTACAAATAAACTTGCCTTGCCTAGATGAAGAAGGTTGCACAGGAAGGGCATCCAGCATTAAAACATGTATTATTACACAGCCATTGGTATGCAAACTGCAGAGACACATGGTTTACTGTTGACCTCAGAAAGAAAAAGCTGAGACATGATTTAATGGCACACAGCATATCAGACAATCCATGTAACATGTTTTAGAAGTCGGACAAAACCAAAACCTTATCACTTTTCTTCAAATGTATCTACAACCTTTGGTTTTCAGGTCCGTCAGTGAAGCGTGTTCAGTCCACACATAATGGGCCTCTTAAAGGTGCACTATGTAACTTATATGGTGGAAAGTACCTGCTTATTGTCACCATGGACATTGTATTGCTTTCAATAATACATTCCACAGCATGGCATTAAACTGATTTATCTCCATGGAGACAAGCAGTCGACGCAGCAGATCAAGTTACAGGTCAGATCTGTGGAGAGTAAGAATGGTTTTCAAGGTATATTTTTAAGGATGAAAATACCTGTAATTGAATAGTTGCGAGATAAAAAAAACTTCAGTGCCATATTGTGGAACATTCCAGGCAAAGCAACAATATCTCTATAGTGAGGGGCCCTCAAAAGAAAAGTTACATAGTGCACCTTTATAGCCGTGTACGTGTAGATCATTGCTAAAGATGCGTTTATGCCAGTGGAATATCTTGACAAGGTCAATGTGTAATTCCAGAGCCTGATTTTGAATTCAGACAGTCTATCCAAGAAGGGAAAGAGGAGAGGTTAAATCTGAGTATTGACTTGCAAATGCTCCTGACAGCTCTCTGTGTGCGCTGTCACTCAGTCCTCAGAGTCCCCACAGCTCAGAGCCACTGCTGCTGCAGTCTGCAGCCACAGGTTCCAGTCTTCACAAGAGTAGCACAATCATACACAGCAGCACTGCGTTCATGTGTGCGTTTATGTGTCAGAAGCAACAACACTGCAATACGCTGTTGGGCCAAGGTCACGGATGTTGTATTGCTCAAGCTTCAAATGGCTTGCATTGCAATCACAACAAGGCTCTGGTTTCATAGGGATGTAATTGTCGAAGTAGCACTAATGGCATTAATTTGAATTTTACTGGAGTAGATTTCTTTAGTTCTACTCACCAACAGGCCTACAGTCATCATATAGAATATTATAAGCCCATGCTAACTAATAGGCCTACAATCATCAATACAAACATCACTATATGACTATGTATTGCGGTTCCAAACAGGAGCAATTTCAACGCGACTTGTGCGGTTTCACCTCAGAATCCCGGCACAAGACTGCCATCTGCTGGTACAATAACTCTATTAAATGTTGCATCTTTTAAAAGTGAATTCAATATAATTAATTTTGAATGATTGCTTTGTTTGACTGAACCCTCTTGATATTTGGTTAAGTCTCTATCCCCACCTAATTTTACAAACTTAAATGATAAATCTCACACAAGAAGGCTTTCATACTATTTTTATATTTTTATATTTCAAGCCCACAAAGCCTTTTGCCCAATTACAAAACTAGGCCAATGTCATTTATTTTATTTATAAATTCTGACGAAACCAGGAGAGCAAACGCTATCATTATTAGGCCTGGTTGATTTCGTTCATTTTCATAGGCTACCTGCGGATTCAATCCAACCACGCGATGTCGCAATTGTGCGTTTAGCTGACTGGCTTGTTTAGGCTATTTTGATTTAATAATTTATTGGTTATTTGAACAGGAACAGATACAAAAACATTTACTACCCTGTAGCAGAGCAGTCCGATGCATGCATATGCAGCACTGCTGCTGGCACATCCAGGAATTGGTTCTTTTTTGAAAATGTCTCGTTCATTGAATTAATCTATTGATCATTAGTTAACATCCATCAATGACAAAAGCCATGCTTCATGGCATGATCTTGGTGGTCTCTGTTTGTCTTTAAAAATGAACAATTAAGTATATTGGTGAAATTCTCTTGGCTGTCACAATACATAGAAATAAATCCTCACCCTTGCACTAATAACAACTGCGGCAGTGTCCTAGGACACGGTACACTGCCCTGGAGTGACATCATCCGGACCTGGACCCATTCATGGGGCTGTTCGCCTCCTGTCGCCTGATGAGACAGGTTGTTTACTGTGCGCTTGTTGCTGCTGTTCCACTGTGGGATTCATTCCCCCAAAGCCATATATCTCCAGATTTCTGGCTATAAGGGGAAAAGATGTAGACATGTTGGCAGAGGTGAGGGAAAAGTGTGTGTAAATATTAAAATATATAAATCCCTTCTCAGGGCCATGCACTGGTGGCAGAGGTGAGGATGGCCAGCAGCCAGGTAAGCTGCTTCTGCTCTGCCTCTGTGCTGCTGAATGTGCCTTTCTCCTCAATGGCCCCTAAGTGGCCCCTGAGCACAGAGCCACTGTCCAAGACCAGTTCAGAGAACCTTCAGAGCCCCTAGACTGTATGACCACCTCCTCTCACTTCTAACTGCAGCTTTTTCCAGTGGGTCATCGGCACTGACTCAAATGTCTGCTCTGTATCTAGGTCTAACTCCACTGCCGTCTGTGTGTGTAAACCATAGACGGATTGTCTTCTGCAGAATGAAGTGAAGTGACATGACAGTTATCAAGCAGGGATTTGGATTCCCCCCCCCATAGTCATAGATTATGATTGTATTTTGTGGTCCATTTTATTATAAAATGTTATATATATATATAATATATATATATAGAGAGAGAGAGAGAGAGAGAGAGAGAGAGAGAGAGAGAGAGAGAGAGAGAGAGAGAGAGAGAGAGAGAGAGAGAGAGAGAGAGAGAGAGAGAGAGAGAGAGAGACGAGAGAGAGAGAGAGAGAGAAGAAGAGAGAGAGAGAGAGAGAGAGAGAGAGAGAGAGAGACACACACACACACAGACACACAAATACATTTTCATTTACAAACAATGGCTGTCCATATCTTTATTTAAAATTCTTCAAATAACAATCACACACACTCAGTGACTAAGGATTAACCCCACAATGCTGTGTTAGGCATCATAGTCTGATAAAGCTTTAACACAGAGCCACGTCACCAGGGCAGAAGGACAGACTGTGCTGGGCCTTGGTCAGGCTTCAGGGACACTCACATGATTTAGATGTACACCAGGGTAAGGGGGGCTCACACACCACCACACCACAAGCACTTCCAGCTGTTTTGTTTTAGAAATGTGTTCTCAATGTGCAGAGGACTCCAGGGACCAAAGTTCATTATGGGATAACCATGACCCCGCCCCACTAAAGCATGCCGTCTTTTCCCTGCCTCAGCTCGACTCATGGGCCTCACAATCATTACCAGGTGAAACTGGTCCCCCTTTCGGCCCGGTCAGGGCTGTGGTGTCCACTGCGTCTGCAGCAATGTACAGGAAACACTCAGCACAAATGAGCCGCCAGTATCAGCACAGGAAGAGGCAGTGCTTTGAAGCGGGGCTGGGTTAGTATCTCTGGCTTTAGCAGTGTACTCATAATCATTACAAGAGTCCCTTAAAAGATCTGCCGAGGCATCTGGCTTATGTTTGGAACATGAGAGCAGTTTTGTGGTAGGCACTACCAACAGAGAAAGCACCAAAGTAGCACATTCATGAACACCCTTAATGTAAAATAAAACATACCCATTGTAGCATAGGCTCACATCCTTCAGGAATATGGAGCATGTCTCAAACCTTTAACAGTATTTCTGGCTCATAGTGGCAAGCATCCATGATTGCACAAATAAATAGTGCAGACAATTCTACAAGTACATCTTCAGTTTCAAATAAATTATTATTATTTTTTAAACTGGAAGTCTCTTTCTTCAATTTTAAAATATGAGTAAAAAGAAAAAGCTACATATAAAGAAAAAGCTATATAATTATATTAGTGGTATGTTTTTGTATTGATTAAAGTCAAGCTATACACAAGCATGTGATAAACCAGTCCACAAGGAAACAAAGCATTTCTATAGCAATACATATTCACACAACACACACAGGACAGTCAACATAAAAACATACAAACCCCTTTCAAATGAAAACCATCACTGGAGACATGTAAAATGTCATATCATGTACCTCAGCATGTATTTGATTACTGTAAATGCAGTTTCAAACCATTCTAAATGACAGCACATCGGAATGCTTTTAAGTCCGTCTTATGAGAATTTGAAGCTTTCCACTGGGGACATACAGCAGAAAGTGGCCATTATCGTTGTCTTTGTGCTCAAAGTAAAACATGCTGTGCTGAATAAAAAAATAAAGATAAACAGACTAAAAAGCATTGATAATACTAAAACTGAAAGTTTAACTGTTTTGAATAGTACAACTTGCAAAATTCAAAGTCAACAGACACAGACAGAAACAACAGAAAGACCAGCAGCGGCTGCTCAGGGAGAAAGCCTGTTCTGCAGCTGAAGTGATGAAAAGTGGTGGAGGTGGTAACTCTCATTCTTAAATATCCAATAAGATCTGCATAGGCCAGACTGGTCAATAAAGCTTATCAAACCTTTTGTATTTTGTGGAGAAAAATGTGTACATTGTTTCCTCTTTGACAAGAACGGGACATTTCTGTGTAGCTTGTGGACATCCTCTTCTCTCTGTCAGTCAAGTGGTTTTAGATGGGCGAGTGGTTCACATAAAGAACCAGACCAACGAGGAATCAGCCTGAGAAAGCTCAGAGGACTGATCATGCCCACCATGTCCACCAGGACCATCCAGGCGCTCACACAGATTGTTGTGTGGTCTGTTCCTTCTGCCCTACACAGGACCAGAGTTCGGGTGATAGTTGTAATGGTTGCCGTGCTCTGAGTCTGCGATCTGCAGGCTGGGTTTCCTCTCGATGTCCTCACTCTCCACTGTGGTCTGGGTGCAACGATGCGGAGGGCGTTTCTTGAAGAAGCCTGACACAAAGTGCACCTGCAGAGAAGTTAATGAGGGAAGTATTGGTCACTGGGCTGTTGTGAACATGTAAGGGATACAGAGGTGAAGGCTGGAACCTGTGATTACATATGTCCGTGCAGGCCTGTGCGCAGCTGTTAACTAACACATCTGAAGGGAACACACAGTTTGAAGCCACAGTTCTGCTATAGGCAATAAAAAGATACCCAGGAGGGGCTGTAACTTCACCAAGACTGCGAGGCCGAAGGCTGACAAAGGTGGAATCAAAACAGGGAAGTGGTCCGACTATACAGACGCCCAGCTGCCTCTGAAGAGTGGACAGGAGCGTGTGGCTCTAAGGCTGAATTCCTTGGATTAATCTCATAATCAATTATTGAAATAATTGACAAATTTAGTAATGACATGTGCTGAGAGAAGAGGTTTTATGACTCCTACATTTACTATCAAATTAGGGTTATAGGGTTTGTGATGAAAAACCTGTTTCGCATCCAGCTATCACTTCAGCTATCAGCTGCATCCCTTCAAGGGCCTTTTGAAATATAATTGCAAAATAACCATAGTAACAGCCCTACAAATGATATTCACAATTTACAGTATTCTTTTACTGTATGAAATTGCTTACCAAAAAATAACAATAAGTAATAATAAATTAGTTGAATAACCCATGAGTACAATTACCAAATACAAGATCAATCTGTAAATCCAAATAATCCGTCAGTCAAATTTAATCTAATTATTATTTACTGTTTGTCTTCAGCTTTTTGGGTACCTACATTGAGTACAGCCACCAGCGCTCCCTGCAGCAGTCCCACCAGCACGTCGCTCCAGTGGTGCTTGTAATCAGAAACTCGAGTGTAGCCCACATACACTGCAAAGGCCACCAGGAAGAACTGGATGGTTGGTCGGAGAAGTCTGGCCCACTTAGCAGTCAGTCTGGCCTGGACATAAAGCTACAGGGGCAAGAAGGCAGTACCATGAATCAGGGTGGTAGAAGAAAACATTCTTAAGAGGTTATTAAACCAACACTATACTGTATACATTAGGGTTCTATTTTCTATTATCTGTGGGAACAAAATAAGGTTACAATACACATGCTGACATATATGACCTCAAAACTGTAACTGCGATTTACAGCATTTCAGACAGTTGTGTTGCTTTATTGTCTCCCTCCATCTTGGCATCACATTGTTCTACAAAAAGAATAGTATAAAGAGTTCTGTACTTTCAACTCACCGCCAAGAAGAGCATGCAGTACATGCCAAAAGAAGAATGACCCGAGTAGAAGGACAAACTGCAAAAACAAGAACACAAAAATACAGTCCATTACTACAATTTCAATGTAGTACAATTGTAATGTGTGTGTGTGTGTGTGTGTATGAATGAATGAATGAATGAATGAATGAATAAATAAATAAATAAATATATATATATAAATAAATAAAAATTGATTTTTGAGCAGGGGTACTAATGTGAAAGGTGTAAACAAATGGTAACTTAAATTTGCTAAGTACCTGGACTCCGTGACGTCCAGTGGCCTCCCGGTGCAGTTCGCTGCCTGAATGTAGCTGGTACAGTCTCTGGGCGCACACACGCTCATGAAGTTTGGCCTTGGGCGGCCGATAGTGTACTTTGCTAAGTCTGTGAGGGACTGACTTACAGCTCCTCCAAACAAAAAGGTCCCCACAACCTTGTAAAGAGCGGCTACGTACTGGTTGAAATTGGAATTTGAGTATATCTTCTTGCTGTAGACCAAATAGGCTTCACCTGATGTTATCTAGGAAGAGAAGAAATTTATATTATACACTGAACATGCATAAAATAATGACCCCACAGTTGATACTGCCTTATCTACAGCGCAATACGCTACACACAGGGATTACTATAACATCTATCTTCACTAGCTTCTGTTTGAATGGACAAGGACCACCTACAAGAATCTGGTCCTTGAGCAGGTTAAATCCTCAGTCTTGCCCAAAATGTTTAATTTATTTCCCACACATTAAGATGGCTGAAAAATCCTGAATGTTGAAAATGTATAAATAACACCTTTTAATCAGCACATTGCATGGAGTGTGAAGCCATGTGGAGCGCGATTTGCATTTGCCATAGAACATGCATTTGCCCCACAGTGCTGTTCACAGATAAAAGCATGTGCGATGGATGTGCAAGGATCAGCGTGACTCTTTTGGGGGTGCATTGTCTGGAGTGGACACAGGGACACACACAGACTTCACTTCACTGGTTCAGTTGGTTCTGGGTTCCTCCTGATGTCCCACAAAGCTCAGTCTCTCTCATGTGTCGAGAGAAGCATATTCTGGAGGAACCGTTGGGTCATATTAGCCTTCTGGTAGTACCAGATTGGACATCTCTTTTTAGCCAACACTAATTTAATGACTAATCTTTAATTAGGTTAATGTCATATAATGCTAGGCCTGACAGGTGTACTTCTAGTAGCAACAGTGATGAGTGGTGCTTACTATGATGATGGTGCAGGAGATGGTGACGGCAGCCAGCATGCCGTGGGTGATGGTGTCGGGTTTGAGGGGATACTGGATGCTCTCATCGTTACAGTAGATGCGTCTGTGATAAGGCTTGGACACAATGGTCATGACAATGAAGGGAAGTGCCGCTGAAAAACAAAGGTTTACTTTAAATTAATATTGCATTCGTAGATTTGCCTTCAGTGGGAGCAATTTAGATTTTCCATTTAACTTTTCATTCACAAGAGTCCATGATAAAAGTATAAGACACAGTTAGAGGAGCAGACCTCAACACAGAGAGAACTGCACATAAGAGAGGTAGAACCAATGAGAAGAGGGCTTCTCACTCTGCCACTTTGCACACTACCGTGAAATGAACTTGTACAAATAAGTTTTTAATTCCTGTTTTGAGACATGACATCATGTCCTGGGTTGGAATAGATTTTCAGCGGTTGCCAGGCAGTTTGGTTTTGGACTATGAGACTTTGAATGTTAAACACTATAATGATGAAACAACCCACAAGGAGAAAAATGTAGGTGGTTAAATGTTGGGGCAGAAATGCACAGCAAGGGATAAGAAAATAAACAGCAGAGAAGTGTATTTAGACAGAAGGGTACAAGTACACTAAATCACACATAAGTGAGACACATCGCTGTCTAGACTTGTGGCATAGTATAAACTAATACATGTAGGTTGTACTAAACTTGAGAACACCACAGGTCTGAAAGATGTGGCAGCATTGGTGGATTAAATAAACACTGAAGGTTATCTGGGGGCAAAATATGTTTTCAGCATCAAAAATACCCACTCGGCCTCCAACGGTGTGGCGTTTATATGAGGATTTAGAGGTTATACTCTAAATCAAGCATTAGGAAAGTTTTGTTTCCTCAAAAGGGTATTCCTCAAGTAGGTATTTATGTAAATGTGCACCAACAGCAATTGTAATAGTCTATAGTATATACGCTATACTCTTACTCTATACTCTTACTGCATTTACTGCTATTGGTACAACTAAAACCACAACCACTTACTACTACAACTAACAAGACATTCTCATGTTCAACTTTGAATTCACACCAATGTTAAAAACTTAAAAAAATAATAATAAAAAAGTGACCTTCTGTGACCAGTGATTTCATTTTTATTATTTTTTATTTTACAATTTTGAGTTGTATAAAAATCCATACAAATGTCCTTTCTCTCCACCCTGGTACTTCTTTGATTCCATAAAAGACTTTGGCCCACTTCAGTGCCACGCAGTCACATAAAAATGTCAGAAAAGCAGCACTCTGGGCTCACCACTGGTATTATGTTTCTGTGTAAATGATTGGTGCGCCGCTCCCATTCTCTCTGAGCTGGAGCTGACATAATTTCAAAAGAGTTTCCAGCAAAGACTGACTGATGAGAGAGCAGGAATCTACACTGCTGAAGACCGAGACTGAAGGAAAATATACAAGAGGATGTGGATCAAGATTCAGTGGAATTCTTACCCCACCCAGGTGAACGCCACTGTACAGCTGAACAAATTAAGCAATGTAAGCCTACAGTGTGAAATATATGACCATTAAGTAAATGGTCACATTTCGCTTTTCTACCTTCAACACTCTCAAATATGTTGAGTAAGTTCATCAAGTAACCACTCACTCATTTACACACACAATTACTGTTCAATTGCTTTTAGATATCACAAAAAAAAAACAAAGAACAAGACACAGAGAATGAAAAAAGGAGTACCGTAGTCTATATAATGTCTGTCTGTCATATTGTATGTGCCCTTTGTAAGGCAGGATCACAAAAAGTTTAAGATAAAAAAGAGAAGAGTGCATATAGAATCCTTTCAGTCATATGCACAGCTGAACAAAACTGTTTTTAGCTTGGATTTGAACATGGTCAGAGTAGAGGCTTGTCTCACATTCAGAAAGACTGTTCCAGATTTTAGCTGCATAAAACTGAAACACAGATCCCCCATTTCCTGACTGGGCTGGGCACCAGCAGCAGGCCGGTCCCTGTGGTCCGTAGAGTCCGAGATGGTTCATATGGCACTAACATGTCTGAGATGTACTTTGGTGCTAGGCCTTTGGTGCTATGGAGAGACTTGTACACAAGCAGAGCTGCTTTAAAGTCTATTCTCTGAGCCATTTTCAAATTCAGTGCAAAAGTTTGTTTTTCCATTAAATTCAATTGAATTCAAATAATTTTTGTAACGCCCAAAATCACAACAGCGGTTGCCTCGAGGGGCGACGGTGAAAAACAGAATAAACAATGTTCAGGAAAAACTACCAAACCTCTTTGGGGAAAAGTAGAAACCTACAGGAGTTCCACAGTGAAGGAGAGATCCGACTCCCTCGGACGGACAGGCGGACGCGCCTCAATTTGCAGATAGACAGTGGGGCTGGACCCACTCAGGAGGAGAACCAGTTCTTTGAGGCTGATGAAGAACCGTTCATATGGGGTAGAGACCGTTTCTCCAGGCAGACCGTTAATAAATCCAGTCCAGTTCTTGTTGAATGCACTGAAATGGTCAGTGTTGTGAAGTGGCATGGATGACATTACTTTCGTGATTATTAGAGAGAAGTGGTGGTGTGGTTGTAGTCAGCAGTGTCCTCAAGGCTCACATAAGGAGACACCACTTAAGACAAGGAGGCTGTTTGTTTAGATAAGACTAAACAATGGTGTTGATAGGACTGGCTTAACATCACACACTAGAATAAGAACACAATCTTGACGCAACAAAATGAGAGAACATGTAATGAAACTCTCACAAAGACACAAAACCCAGGCCTTGTGTAGTTGTGGGTCAATTGTTTCCAAGCATCAAAATTTGTTAGATGCCAAGTCATTAAAACTGACTATATTACCAAACAGTAGCATAGAACCTTTTCTTTCCAACCTCATTTGCGGGGTAATATTAGACCTCTCTCCTCCAATGGCCACTTTAGTTTAAACAAAAACAAAGCAGGTTTATCTTATCGGTTTGTGGGCTAGAGCAGTTGATCACCAGATGCTCCGCCTTGGGCTCTTCACATGATGAGCTGCTGACCACCATGTGACCAAAAATACTAAATACTATTGGATCAGTTATAAAGAGAGAGAGAGAGAGAGAGAGAGAGAGAGAGAGAGAGAGGAGAGGACGAGAGAGAGAGAGAGAGAGAGAGAAGAGGAGAGAGAGAGAGAGAGAGAGAGAGAGAGGGAGCAAGAGAGAGAGGAGAGAGAGAGAGAGAAGAGAGAGGAGAGAGAGACGAGAGAGAGAGAGAGAGAGAGAGGAGAGAGAGAGAGAGGGAGAGAGGGAGAGAGGGAGAGAGAGAGAGACTTAGGGGACTGATCTGTTTCCACTCCACATATGACATCAGCCAACTCACACATTTAGTACAATAACAGCTCAATGTTTGGAACCAAAACAAACAAATGGGTAAAGAAAATAGGACTAAAGGAAACATTGATGGAAGACATAATAGTAGAACAAACCGTTCCATAAGATTAAGTATGTATGTGCCATGGTAAATGCTGCCTTCAACAGAGGAAGTTCAATAAGGCATGACAATAGATAAACACACTGTTTTCTGTTATGGTACGTGAAAAACATAACCATACGGAGAGGATCATACTCAAGTTAGCTAAATTATTTTAAAGCTTTTATAACACAGAAAAGCAACATTTGTACAAGAAGAATTGGCATACACAGTTCATGCTTGTAGGTTGTAAAGAAACAGATGAAATAGAATGAACTAAGGTCAGAAGATTAGCGTGTGCATCATTGTAAAGTTAATGGACATAAACAAGAAGCCTCTTGAATGGCAGACAGTCCATAGAGCAGAAATAACCCTCCAGCAGACAAACTGGGTCTGCATCAGGCCACGAGACAAGCCCACAACCCGCGCTGACTCGGCTCTCAGACACACAACGCTGTTTGACTAGAGCTAAACTCAGATGTCCACTTCATACAGCGCTGCATTTCTCAGTCAGGATGCAAAAACAAATATATATTACAGGAACTTGGCCGTGGTGTGGATTGTGGACATTTAGTTGTTGTGTCCCTGTATATGCCCAAAATGTACCAGGGCAAATAAAAGACGCAGATTTAACACTGTTCAAATAAAGTTTTTCTTTTGACACTGCTTTACTAATATCCTTTACTATAACAAAGTGTCATGGCTACAGTCATCGCGCTCTGCTAGGTCACAACCTTCATGTCCATTCTGCAAGACTGTTCTTACTGTCCTTTCACTGTTCTTACTGTTCTTACTGTCCTTTCACTGTTCTTACTGTCCTTTCACTGTTCTTACTGTCCTTACTGCCTTTCCTGTTATTAATGTCCTTACTGTTCTTACTGTTCTTACTGTCCTCACTGTCCTCACTGTCCTTACTGTCCTCACTGTCCTTACTGTCCTCACTGTCCATACTTTCTTTACTGTTCTTACTGTCATCACTGTCCTTACTGTCCTCACTGTCCATACTTTCTTTACTGTTCTTACTGTCATCACTGTCCTTACTGGCCTCACTGTCCTTACTGTCTTTACTGTTCTTAATGTCCTTACTGTCCTTACTATCCTCACTTTCTTTACTGTTCTTACTGTCCTCACTGTCCTTATTGTCCTCACTGTCCTTACTGTCTTTACTTTCTTAATGTCCTTACTGTCCTCACTGTCCTTACTGTTCTCACTGTTCTTATTGTCCTCACTGTCCTCACTGTCCTTACTGTCTTTACTTTCTTAATGTCCTTATTGTCCTCACTGTTCTTAATGTCCTCATTGTACTTTTACTGTCCTAACTGTCCTAACTGTCCTCACTGTCCTTACTGTCCTCACTGGCCTTACTGTCCTCACTGTTCTTACTGTCCTCATTGTACTTTTACTGTCCTAACTGTCCTCACTGTCCTTCCTGTGAATAGCAAATGTGTAAGAGCCCTTCATTGTAGGCTTAATTCTCTGATACTCTGACAGAGACAGCAGTGTGTGAAGCTTCCTCATTCCTTTCAACAGTTATTCCCATTTCCCACACTTTTCCATTACAGTCGGCTCTTCCCAAACAAAGTCAGGCTTCAGTGTGTCATTCTTTTCATCCTCCCACACTTCTCCTTTTGTAAACATAGATGCTTTAATGGTGTGCTGCTTTATTTAGCCAACGCATGCCATTATACAGAGGTCTATGCACCACAATCACACACTAAGGCTGAAAGCACTGGCTCCGTCTGGCGCTGTTCGGCCTTGGCCCCTTTCAAACTGTTTCAGTATCTTTTTGCAACTGGAAAACTCCTTGCCTCCGATCAGGTCCATTATTGAAGCACACTGGCAAATCCCTTGATAGTTTTAGCGGCCAACACCTACTTAGTCTTTAACCCTGCTGCACCTGTGTGTGCAGTTATTGTGCTGGATGGTAAAAACACACGGGGCACATATTTGTGTGGCGTGCAAACCCGTGTGAATGTCTGAATGTGTGATGTTATGGCCCAGAGCTGCCCTGGTACCTCTCAAACTCCCCTGTTGGGGTCACCCATGGAACAGCTCCAGCTCACAAAAAGTTATTTTACATGTTATTTAATTTCAGCTGTGTAGCGCTACCAGTGCTTCATATGGCAGCAAACATATAGAATAAGATTTTCATTGATTGGGGAAAGTTGACAGGCAGGCATGCATATGATATGCATGCCTGCTTTCCACTATTTTCAAGCAGACATTTACAGGAATTAAACAAGGATTTTAAAGATTAAGTCTCACAGTACTGATGGCAAATAAACTTCTCCTGAGTAAGACGTCCAGCCTCTCTTTACACTCTCGGGCTACTTTTTTCCCCTTCAGTATTTAAGGACAAGGTTTGGGTTTGGTTGTGTCTGGTCCATCTGATTTATAGTTTAGTTACAGTTAGCTCAGTAGAGTGTTCGTCCACTGATTCAATTCAATACATTTTTGTAACACTCAAAATCCCATCAGCAGTTACCTCAGTGAGTGTTCCAGAATAGTTGATTTAACCAACAGAAGGTTGGAGAATCAAACAATGATCGGGGGTTCGAATCCTGCTCTCAGTATAAACTTAACTTTGTTGGTGGAGCGATCAGATCCACTGACATAACTCTCCTCGGCCACAGAGTCTGCGAACACTGGTGTGCGTGTGTGTGTGTGTGTGTGAATGAATGTGTGTGAATAGGTGAGTGGTTCTCTGATGTAAAGCACTTTGAGTGCATTGAAGGTTAAACAGGTTTTTAAGAGCTTGCTTATGATCCATCTTTTGAGCTTAGCTTTTTGAAATGCCAAAACAAGTTCCTATGTTTTGTTCTATTTCTACAATTTTTTTAATTGATGCTATTTTAGAGTTCTTAGCTTCTATTCTTAGGTTATATATATATACACACACACACACACACACACATATATATATACACACACATATATATATATACACACACACACACACACACACATACATATATATATATCTCCCTAATTTGTCCAAGAATGTTCCATTGTAGAAAAAGTTGTTCAGTCCAGTTGTTGTCATCTGGACAATTTTTTTTTTTTTTAAATGTAATGCTTCGACTCTTATCCAAGACTCATTCTCAATCTGCGGATCTAGTCTGAGAACTCGGATATTGATCCTACTCCGAGTAAGACCAGCGGGACCTCCTGGTAACAGCCTGTCCTGTTTATCTATTTGTTTACACTGTTTTATGTCTTACATGAAATTAATCTTCTTTCTTACTCTAAAAGTCCTGTGATGGGCCATAGAAATCCCATTATTAGCTGGCTGCAGCTCCCTCATCACTGAGAACCTGATAAGCATCAGAATGGCCAGGGCTGAAACCGCCCCATGGCTTCAAAATGCTGCTGTATATTACATTACTGCGTATATTACATTACGTAAACCCCTTCTGTCGTGTAAAGAGAGATTCTCTCTTCTTTTTTATTTTTTTGGTTTCACTCCTCTTTCAAACCATCTCTTCTCTTGCTTAGAATCTTCACCTCACTGTCTTCAAAAGAGTGGTTTGTGGCTTTAAAATGAAGATGCACGGTGCTATGTAATCCTGAATTTGCGTATCTTCTGGGTTGATAAAGCCCCTTCTGCAGTGTCTGTTTAGTCT
Source organism: Chaenogobius annularis (assembly GCA_015082035.1). Lineage (NCBI taxonomy): Eukaryota > Metazoa > Chordata > Actinopteri > Gobiiformes > Gobiidae > Chaenogobius > Chaenogobius annularis. The sequence continues at coordinate 139,707 of BJKM01000672.1, forward strand.
CACCTCTAACACTCTTTACAAATGTCTTCATTCACACTCTGTTTTTGTGTCGGCATCTTGTCCTTAGGGTGAACCAGTTTTTGTATTAAAGTGTTGCCCGGTTTAAAATAAACAGGGATTTTGTCTAAAAATCCGATGTATTTTTTCAGACAGTACAGACACATACGGCATAGAGACACCATTCCTTCTTGTCCTGTTTTTTGGCTCTTATAACTTTGTTGAGCCCAAGCGGGGTAACTACAGGCTGAGAGCATTCCGGACATGTTTTTCCTTTTTCCTCTTGCCCTCTGAACTGGTGGGTACTTCTTGGGCTCTGTGTTGTGATGTCCTGAGCGTGTGCTGTAGTGAGTGGTTAGAGTCAAAGAGCAGGTACTGATCCGTGTGTGTGGGTTTCCTATATACTTCTATTTGGTCCTCTCCTCTGATAGTGGAATAATCAAAAAAGGCTAAGAGGTTCCCTTAGCATCTTCTCTTGTAAACCTTACAACCTTTACAAAGACTTCCAGCAAGCGCTTCCAGCTGGAAGCGTTCTCAGTGCATATCAGCGCAGTGGACCCGACACTAAAATCAGAAAACTTTAAGTGACTTTTGATGAGGCTATGTTCCTTAAACTTTTCAAAGCAATTCAATGCAACGTCTAAAGAACTGTTCAGTTCTGAGATCAGTTGCGCACCATTTCAAAGCTCTGGTATTTTTTAGCTATGGTATCGAAAAGAGAACTCGAGATGATTATCCTTGCATTTGTTTCATTGCGGTTAGACTACTGCAACAGCCTCTTCTCTGCCTCAACAAGAGAGAGTTGGCATGTCTGCAGTATGCCCAAAATTTGGCCACGAGGCTCCTGACCCATACAAACATGAGGGCCCACATCACACCTACTCTAAAAAAATCTGCTGATGGTCCCATGCTTTAAAACTCAAGACTTCTTTCAAAGCTGTCGCTCCTGTCTTTTGGAGTCTGTAGACTTACTTTTTCAAACAAGTATTTTAGCTTTGCTGACACAGCAACTAAAATGTGACAGTATTTTGCTGTATGTTTTACTGTATATTTAAGTTTCTTTTATCACAATGTGAAGCACTTTGTGACTATATGTACAAATAAAGTTTACATACTTACTAGTTTCTATATGGGATCAATAAAAATACACCTGAATCTTATCACACTTTATTTTATCTTTTATCTTGTGTGGGCCATAATTAAATTCAGATATAGCCATAAACCACGTTACTTTCCAATGGCCACACTTAATGCAGGCGATACGCTGTGAAGCTAGTGAGCTTATTATTCAAAAATGCCATGGGTTTGAATAGATTCCACAGGACTCTGGATGTTATAAGACAAAATACCCAAGATTAACCTCCAATCATAACAATATACAATCTTTAAGGGAAGTAAAAAAACAGTGACCCCTCCCTGTAGCAATGACAGTCTCAGCCCAAGCCACACTGACTCATGTGGAAGGTATGTGCTGAGCCTACAAGCGCCATTGGCCTCTGGAATTCTAATTCACAAAGAAACGCCCAACTTCACCACTCACACCAAATCTGCTGTCGCGACCCATTCTTTATTTCTAATCCCACTGTTTCAACGCGTTCATCATTCACACATTCTTAGCTCCAAGTGAGGCAGAAGGAGAAGGTGAGGGGTTGCGGGGTTAAAGCCTGGTAATACATCTACTTTTTGAGCTTTATCTGGTGTTGTAACATTTCCATATATATTTATACTTGTTATTTTGTTTCATTCACACGTCTTTAATTCTTCAGCTCAGTTTCAGTGCTCAACTTGAAACGGAAGTCGTATCCTCACAACACGCACCTTCTCTCTCTCTTGCCAAATTCAAGACTTATATAATGTAATACAGGAATATAAGATATAGGAAAATATAAAATTCACAAACACAATATTATGACTTTGATGTAGGGTGATATGCAATAAGAACATTATTTTCTTGGAGCCAGATCACAATTTTTATTTAATCCCAATTGAAGTGTCTTTTTACTTACCTTTTACAGGTAACTACAGCGATCTGCTTCTGAGAGTTTGATTTTGACTAGTTAAATCCACCTGTCACTCGATTGACAGTGACAGAGACTGACCAATGGGGGGAATGGGTGGGGTAAAGTGTCTGTGTTCGCGCTGCATTAAACAGAGAAACACGAAACACAACGTAATGCCCCCAAAAAAGCATCTGGTCAATCAGATCACCTGGACGATACTTTGATGTAAATAGAACTCTCTGTTATAGGCAATATTTTCATCATTCTAAACCCATGGATAGCAAATCTAAACGCAACACAATGACGGCTTTGACTTTTTCCAAATTTGCACCTGCAGGCTTTATTTCCTTAAACTTACTACTGAACATGTGGCTATTAATAGTTATTGAGTTATGTACTTTGATCAAAATGGGTGTAGTAATAACACATTTTGAACATAAACAATATTGTGATGAACAATAATAAAAAAATCAAGATCAAATCATAATAATCCCGATTTACACTTCCAAATACATTTTTTAAAGCAGATTTTCAGCATTTCAGCAGCTTCAATGACTTAAAAATATTTTATCTTATTTCTCTCAGCTCAGACATAAACTCTAGTTTGCAAAACATTTGGCTTCCATGTCTTATCCATTCAAATGCATCTTTGTTGAGACTGTTTATGAGGAGACTGTTTATGGAGAGATTGTCCTGAGAGATTTGTGTGAGCCGTTTCCAGGATAGAGCTCTCTGGGGGGAAACTATCCCCATTAAACATGTTCAGTGGTCTTTGTGAGAACATCAGTCTTCCCAGATCTGGCACAGCAGAGCTCACATCCCACAATAGCCACAGAAGCAGCTCATTACTGCCAAGAGTTAGGGTTAAATTATCATTGTCAAAATATTACAGTTATATATTACATTATGAATAAAGCAACAGTTGCCTAAAAGAGCATGGAGGCCATATTTGGTCAGTTTTCCAGTCACACTTAAACTGTGTATATGTGATTTGAATTATCTTTATATTGTGTTTCCGAACACTTAAAACAACTGTATATCAGCCTTAAATGTCTTAGTATATAAATGGGATTTCATGACCTCTGGTGGTAGATGATTTAAAAATGGCCTCCCATTTAGTTATAACATTCAGATGTTCATACATAAGACATTTTACACTTTATAAACTGAATGCAATGTTTGATATTGTTTTATTTTATTTTTTATAAATTTAAATGCTAAGAAAAAGAAATATAAAAATGTTATTATGGATGTTTTTATGGTCTTTTGTGCTGGATTATGAAACACAATAAAACTGTTTGATCACAGAGAATTCAACCCAACAATTTACCCAAAAATGTGTGAGGCCTTGTGATCTGAATTGCGTGTACTGTGTACAACTATAGAGGGCCAATCACAATATGTTCTTACTCTGACTCAGCCTTCAAATACAAACACAAACAAGAACAGAAATCTGAACAGATGCCTGAAATCTGCTCGGTCAGCCAACACCCACTGTTGTATGTAAATAAACTCTTACAGAAGGAAGGCCTTTTAGAAGGAAATATAAACTGCAGCTAAACTATAACGTAGACAGCACTGAATGGGTCATGATTTTAAATAGTCCATTACATGATGCCAACAGGAAGTATATTTTCCTGTTGTTAAAGAGTAATGACAGGCTTGGATGTGATGTGATTACATGTGTTGACCTCACATAAGACTGGGGTTGATCCGATAATATGTGGGCAAACGTGGGTGGCACAGGGGAAGGGTGAGGCCAAGGCAGTGATGGAGCCATCGGGGCAGAACATTAACCACAGTGACCAAAGCCCAGTCTAATCCCTGACTTGTGACAGCAGCACTTTAGATGAGACAACACATGTATAGTATAGTGTAGGTCAGGCGAATGTGAACATGCACCACTGAAATTCAGACATTTATTCAACTGTGGTATAAGTGTTGTCTCTGTATTTAAAGATCTCACTATGACTTATCATGGGAAAATCTACCTTTACCTTAAAAGTAAATTACTGTTTAAACAAGTTAATCATATTTGGACTCAGACTTAATGGGATTTTTTTTTAAATTTTTTTTTTTTTTGGAATGAGTGAACAATGGGAAATTGGTTAATTGCATAATTAGAATATTGTTCAAAGACAGGCAGGAAGCAGGAACAAAATTAAAAGTCTGATAAAAGAAAAGAATAAATATGCTGTATGTAAAATATAATAGAGGTACACATATTAATATCAGATTTCCATAAACAAACAGATGTAACGTGAAGACCAGAAGAGTGATAGCAAAAATACAGTTTAAGAGTTTAAAACAATGATAAAAATAAAAAATAAAAAATAAATCCTATGTCTTCATTTGATTGCCCCAAAATTGCAGAGAGGCAAACTTTAACCGTACTGGCTTGTTGTGAAGTTCACACTTACCTGGTGCCGAGACAACTTTACGCACAAATAAACAACATGGCACAGCGAGCGAAATGCTGTCACTATAATCAGTTTGTTGAGAAACATGTCACACTTCAAAAACACGACACAATCCCAACAACTGAATCCTGTACAGCGAGTGCGGAATACAGCCTTGGCCACAACTTACCCACAAGAACGCACAAGACGTCCACCAACACGTACAGCTTTCTCTTTCTCAGCTCCTTCATCTTCTTTGCTTTGTAGATCCTTCACAAATGACAATAAATCTTCAAAAAGTTTCTTGTCGTGACTTCCATTGACGCTCAGTTGTTTTGGAATAAAAAGGTGCAGGCTATGCAAACAAGCTGATAACCTGCTTTACGAGTTTTTCTTCCGGGATTCTAGGACTACCTGTGGCGACATCGAGGGACGCAGAGACAGCCGACTTTCCAGGAGCGCTTGGGTCAAAGAACACCCATTTTACGCACACATGACCGTTCAGGACTGGATGTGAACAGATCTTCTGAGGGGAAAGTCAGCCCTCTCTCAGTGCCACGGTCCCTCCTCTGCGCGGAGCTTCGGGCTTTAATCCTGCCTACTTTCCCAGTCCAAAACGTCCAGATCGCGGGAGGAAAACCAGTACAAGCTTGACGTAAATGGCCATATAGTTTACTGTTATTACACCTGCAGCGCGCAATGGCTTTGTAATACAGGATACGCCTTACACTTGGCACGACGCTTGAGTAGACCATTAGTACGCCTACATGACAAATGTGCTCACATGGCCATCACGATTATAAACTATAATACCAAGGGCCCAAATTATTGTACATACAGCTCAGAATGTGTCAATGTTTGCAACTTAACCCCTTATGGGCCTATATTTCAAAAAACGCCTGAAAAAATGAGCCCCATTTCAAACTGCAGCTGTTCCTGAACCCTCTGGAGCACAAACACTGGCTGGAGACGCTGTAGTTTGGGACTCTGATGTCTGTTTTACTCTAATTATTAGAAGAAACCAGCGCTGAACAGAGGAACTCAGATTATAGATCTCGCCAAGATTTTCTATGTTAAAGAAATAGCTGGTGATAGAGTAAAGCTGGTGTCTGGAGGTGAGGACTGATTGACACTAGTTTTAGCATTTATTGGGTTTTGACCATTCTCCTTTAAAAGCTGAAGGTGAAGTCACTAAAAATGAGTTTTAGGGACTTGTAATAAGACAAAAAAGTCCAGGCGGAATCCATGTAACAGTCCTATTCATTTTTCGTTTTATTTTAAGGTACATTTTTTACTTGGAGTACAAACTGACCCAGATGCTTCCCAGAATGATCGATTTGACTGGAAATAAGAGGGTTACAGCTTTATTTTTATGTACAGCATATCAAGCAGCTTGAGTTTTTTCTTTTAGAAGATGGTGGACAAAATGGAATAATTAAAGAATAAGTCCAACGTCCCACGCATGGAACGTCCTCCTTTTAATTAAACTGTTTGTGCGAGTAAAAGTAGCAAAATCAACGATTGACCCTTTCAATGTAGGCCTACATATGAAGGCGTTCACTGGTCATCAATAATGTGATCAACTCTTCTTGTTATTACCACGACGTTAAAATAAACACTATTGAGCTGCAAATGAAACGATCAACTTGATCGTCATTGCAACCAACTTTCCAAACAGTGCTGCTCTAGAGACCTCTAGTGGCAATAGTTTGTGTTGCAAAAAGGTGGAAAACCTAGATTTATCCTTTGAATATTGGGATGAGAGATGGGGACAGTGCATACTATCAGGAGATGCAGTTCACCAGGTTGCAGCTCAAGTGCTAATGTCCCCCTGAAGTCCCTGGGCAGGCTGATGTTATTAAGTCCCACTGAGATGTAGCATCTCTTTTTCAGGGGAGGAGCCTATTGTATTTTGTTTTTAGTGGGTGCCTCACTAAAGGAACCTGGACGTTCATGTGAAAAATAACTAAAACCATCATAAAGATTGATTACTTAAGAAGTTATAGCTGCACAGAATGGCCAACTGAACGGAGTTAGTTAAGAGAAATGGTGGTAACACTTAAGTTTACAGAAGCCTTCTCGTTACAACACATGTAACAATGGTGTAGGTTAAGTCAAGGTTTCATAATCATTTTGAGACAAAGAGGGTAATGGACGCCTGGAGCAGCTTACAGATTTATTGTTAGTCTTAACAATGACCTGACGGATCGAGGATAGATGTTGGCATTGTTTTTTTTGTTTTTGTTTTTAAATAAGTCAATCTCAACATCATAGTTAATTTATTGTAATATTATTTTTTCTTACAAAATATAAGCAGCATACTTGACATATGCCTAAGAACATCTCACTTCGTGTGAACAGGAAAAGTAAAAAACAAAAACCCATTTATTTCATCATGAACTAATACTAATGTTTATGTAAACAGTCCAGCTCAACAGAAATTGCTTATAGCTGGAATCACAGAAATGTTCACAAGCGTTTGGTTATGGATGTTGTTTTGCTATACATTGTATGTTTGATAAACATACTGTACATTATTGTTTCAAAATCCTTAACCTAACAGAACCTGAGAAAAGGTTAAAAATATTTGCTTTTAATGTTTTCCAATAAATATGTGTAAGAAAAAATCTTAACAGTGCAGATTCAAAGGGTTGACAATGGAGGCGAGGGCCACAGGGGCCAGTAGTAAGACTTCCAGTGACCAGGTTTTCTTCAGCGACAAACTACACCTGATCCATCTACAACTGCAACATTTAAAACAAGCACATACGTTTGTTCAATGAATGTACCACCACCAGTATCTCAAGTTCACAGCAGTTTGCATTTCCTGCTCATTTCTCAAATAACTTTATAACAAACATTAGCAATGCACAACAATCACGATAAGAATAGATAACACTTAGACAAACGTGATAGACTCAGGTATATTAACCACGGTCAAGATTCATTAGATGGCTTGCCTTTGAGACTTTTCTGGTCCATCCTTGTGCTCAGATCAAAAAACAAACAAAAAACACAGTCCTTTGGCTTTAATGAACACGAATGTTGTGACTTTCCAATAGTATCACAGACAATAAGTCCGACAGTACCAATGCAAATAGGTCCATAATCGTCTTTTAAAATCAATGTACTTGTTTCAATATCCATCCCTTAAAATGTGTTGGACAAACCACAAACATGGTGTGTGTTTATGCCTCTTCACTGTGAGAGAAACCGGGGATGCTGGACGGCATGCATGTTCAACAGGCTGCCAAAGTCTTGATGGGACATGGCCACAGCAGACGAGGGCTGAGGGCTGAATTCTACCTGGAAAGAAGCTCTGGCCCGTTCCTCAGCAGGAGCACTACAGAGAAAGGCCTCACCTCCATGCACGTGGATCTGGTAGAAACAGGGGCATGTAGGGCCACCATGACAGGACGGAGGGCTTCCACTGCCCCACTGGAAGTTTGGAGAGGACGACTGATGTGGCAGGACAGGGAAAAGGCAGCAGCTGTTTAAAAGAGGACCCTGTGGAATGTCCATAGGTGGGACAAGGCCTGGACTCCCAAACCGCCTTGGAAGATGACCGTCACTGCAGAACTCCAACAGCCCAATGCTCAGGTCACCATCTAATCAGACAGCAGGTATTAGAACATCATCACAACTACATTTGTACTATCGCTCAACATTAGACTACATTAATAGGCATTATTGAAATTATTTTGCTTGAATTTTTTCAAATATGATACATTTCTGTGTTGCTGTCTATTGTTTACCTGCAGGCCCAGCCTGCTTTCAGTGGACCATTTCATGGCTTTAAAAGAAAGCGAGGAGTTCTTCTGCGCCGTGGCCGCCTCTCCTCCTCTGGATGTCATTTCAAAAGCATGCATGGACACATACACACATACGCACAAAACATATGTAAGTCAAACACAAAAATATATGAAATGTAAAAGATAAATTATAAAACAAATAGGAAATGTGACATACTCAAAGAATTGTACACACATTTCAAAACAGTACTACATCTACTAAAATAAAATAAAATAAAAACCTCAATAAATGATCATGGTCATTTATGTGATGATGTTTGTGACATAATGTGCACTGTAGACACATGGATGAATCGAGCAAACCTATAACTTGTAGTATATTTTCAAGTATTAAAATATAGAAAATAATAGAAATTGTGAAAAGACAGCCAATTTTACCAATTCGTGCCAATACACTTCTACTTTTTACTGAATGTGGCTCTTCTAAAACAAGCATCGGGTGTAAAACCATCAGTCATAAGGTTCTCATTTCAAATGCATCTCTTTTCGCCTGATGTTGTAAACGGGTTGAAATCTTATCTAGATTACAGAACACAAGCAGTCCGTCTTTTATTTAGTCTTTACTTCAGTGACTACAAACAAAAAGATTTTTAGCCCAGATTTATTCTGGATTTCCCTCTCCACGAGGCGTGAACCGAGTAGCTTCTCACAAATACTTACGGTATATAGCACGGCCCCCCTCCTGCCTGTGGTGTAAGTGTGATTCTAATGCTATTGATCAGGTCACAGCTCTAAAACCCAGGCCACTAGGGAGTGGCCTGAAATCCGATTGCCAGTATAGAGTAAGAGTAACTAGTCATAAATATTTATAATTATAATTCTTACTATTCTTATGAATACTATATAAAATGATTTACTTACAAGAATAAAAAATATTAGGGCCGAGTCCGGAGGTGCCAAAGTCTGAATTGTAAAAACCCAACACGTTAGATAAGTGTCGCTTGTTATCAACACAAAAGGGCAAAGTAGCACTCACACTGCCTTGTGTGTTTGCTTTGATGACACCTGTTTACAACCAGCCCTTTTACACAAACGTTTATTGTGCATTGTCCCATTTTTAAATATATCTAATAAAATGGGTATCATTAAGTATTTATCAATTACTTACTAATATGAAACATTTAGGCATTATTTGTTTAAAATGTTCATTTTCAATGAGGCAATATTAAAAAACAAATGAACTAGTAGTAATTGAAATGTATTTTAAGGATATAGCAGTGGCCTGTTTAAATCATGCAGGTTTAATGGCCAATATATGCTAAATGTAACACTCTAGGTTAGGGATGGACAATATAATGATACTGATATAGAATATTGATGTTGGTGATATCGGGGGCTATTTTGTAAATGTCACGACAAATTTTCTTAAATTTGTGGGTCCAGCCATAGATTTTAAAATATTAATATTAACAATGGCAAATACAAATATCACAGACAATACAAATATATTGGATGAAAAAAAAAACTACATTTCAAACCATCCAACAGACCTTCCTAATGTCTACATCCAAAAGGAGCTATTGCAGGATTGGAATGTTTTTTAACCTTTTTTGTCAAATCAGAAGTGTCAAATCCTGTGGTTGTCCTGTGTAGTCTGCTGTTCTTTTTTTAAAGAAACACCTTTGCATTGTGTGTGTGTGTGTGTGTGTGCATATTTTTTTTTCTTTTTTTTACCCCCACAGTTGCGACTGACTGAACGTTTTATTTGCACACTATACAAACAAAATTGCATTTGAAAATATTTCAGTTGCAGTAGCGAGAGCCCTGATCCAGTGGGCACAGGTAGTGCTATACTGTAATACTGGGTGTCAAGGGTCTCACCAAATAAATAAATAATTCAAAACTCTCTGATACTATAGTATTCACTACTGCATGCTTTACCGTGTTTGTCGCGGTCCAAATGGGGAGGTACTAGGGACTTCAGCTGCCCAGAGCCTAAAGAGCTGTCAGACAAGTCACTGCTTCTCTCCAGGTCTTCATGGTCACCATCCTCCCTTTACCAGACAACAAGGAGGCAGCAGCAGAACATAAAAAGGACAGAAATGACAAACTAGAAGCAAAGAGTCTTGAAGCAATTCAACTTCTTCTATGGGCGGGGCAATCAGACTGTGACAAGTGACACTTGGTCCAAACGCAACTACACAAAAATGTGATTTAAAGGTTCTGTATTATGCTATTTTCCCCGTTTCATAGTCTACCCTAAGGGCATTGTTGATAAGTGTTGTGTAACGCCCATAACGCAACAGTTAAAAAATATCACCCCGTGACGTAGTTTCAGCGTGAGCATGCCTAACCCGGCCAAACTGGCCACCCCGCCCACCCCGCCCACCCCGAGACATAGCCTAGAGTGGAGATGGTGGGGGCGCATTGGAATAAACCCCCCAATTGGATCCAGAGTCAGACCTAGAGTTTAAAGTGCGCAGCTCAAGTACCACGACAACTGCAGCAGGTCGTTGTCATGTGGTAAATAATAAACTAACACTAATATATTTCGTATATCGTTTTATTACAGCATTAGCTTGGGTTTTGCTCTTCAAGTTTAGGTGTAGCTGTGGGAATTGACGGAATATGCCCACGGAAACTGCAGAGAAATTGCTATGGTAATTGCTATATTGTGTAATTAATTTGAATTGTAACTACTTGCATGGAAAAGATAAAACCAAATGTATGTGTACAGCAGCAGCGTTGGAACAACTCTCGTGGACGGGGTTGGATTTTAAATTGGGCAGAGCCAGGCATTACTACTACTTACATCGTCTGCAGGCTGTACTTCTTGCGGCTGAGCCGAGTGGCCTGTTGTGTAAAATACTCATGCCGGTCAGACTTCTTCCACATGTAGTAATAATGAACACACTCCCCTACAGAGCGTGTGCGTACCTTGACAGTAAAAAGTTGTACATTCATCTTTTTGATGTTTTTTAAATTAATAAATCATAATAAAAATCAATCATATGGAAAAAAAAAAGACCCACTTTATTGGCCTGAATGAGATGAAAGTTTTTCCCATATGCTCGGTAGCCATGCTCAAAGTTTCTGCACTCCTCCTCACTCCAACCACAGAATTCTTCTTTAGAAATAAAAAAGGAAACGCAATGATACAATGTTGAGCTAATCTTTACACCACGTGCTTTGTCAGCTAAAGGGCTGCGAAAGAGAAACTGCTTACCACTTATCACTTTCACATTGAAACGTAATCGTCTTAGGGCTTCTTCTGCATTGAAGTTACATTTTACTAGTTCATACAGGGCCTGAGATTTTAGAGAATTATACATTTTCAATCAACCAACCATCATCATCAAACATGAACATACGTATGATATGTTACCTGTTCATTGTCCCGCAGACAGTCCCCTGGTGAATCCGTCTCCTCTTGTCCATGTTGTTTTTGGATTTGTAACAAAAACTCCTCAACCTCTTTCACTGGCAGAATACCTGGAGTCCAAAGCAACTGGTCTTCACAGGTCAGTTCTGAAACTACAGGAAGTGTAACATTACCCTTAACACTGGTTTACGGTTCACCCTACACACAAACATAAATCATTTACATTTAAACCTTACCTCTTTCTGCATACGTGTCTGGGCAGAGAGAGGGGATTTTTGCTTGATACACTGAGCCAACCATAATTGCCTGTAAATATAAAACGTCTTGCATAAAACCTTGGAAAAGTTGGGTGTATTTGGGTTTAAGTGGTGCTTAAGTGGTGTACAGTGGAAGTATGAACAATGCTAAACCTTATGTTCGTCATTGGAGGGAACAGAATCATCATCATCGGACTCCTCACCGGTGTCCTCATCCTCTAAAATGTCTTTCTCACCACCTTCAAGACAAAAATTATACAAACTAAATACATAGAATTAACAAAAAATACAGTACACTAAAAAGTAGAGAACAGTCTGTAATTTAGCCTGTGTTTACACACTAATACACTTAAACCTTACATTTGGTCTAAAAGAGTAATGCATCAAAATATGATCACGTTAAAATGCTCTTGCATACAAATAATGAATATGATAACTCTGCAGACAGTTTCAAGACTCAGAAATGTGTGCAAAAAACGCATGTGATCATAAGTATGAAAAACAGTATGAAAAAGGACCAGGGGGATGAAGAGTTAAATCAACATTTAATGATTGACCTTGATTTAACCAGGAAAGATTTAGAACCATGGTTTATAGACACGGTTTGATATTCCACAATAAATAATGCTCTACTATAGGGTGTGCTGTGGTCAACATTTTATGTTTATATATTGCAGTTTTGATTGTATCACAATCCCTGAAAGTATCAACGTGAAGAGAAAGAGAGAGACTGTATGCAGGGTTCCCTTCAACACAGGCATGCCTTTTGTATGCATCCAATGAAACACTTTTGGCAGTATTTATTCAACTTATAAATATACCTCCCTCCTCCTCAGCCATCCCTCCTCCTCCTCACCCCTCCCTCGACCCCTCCCCCCTCCTCCTCCTTTTAAACCCTCTTCCCTCTTCCTCCTCTCCCTCCTCCTTTTTTTTAAATAAAAAAGGGACACATTTGGTGGATAATAATTGCATGTGAGTAGATTCCTCAGTACCTTCAGTAGCTGGGCAGTATGACAATGTTATCGTATACTGCGGTATAGAAAAAGCCTGATGGTCTCACCTTCAGTATTGTCTGTTTTTAAAAAATCCACTCTGGAAATTGCAACGTTCATATTCAACGCTACAGCTGATAATTCACTCCATTAAATGTAAATTCTCAGCCATTTGACACATATTCAACCTTTATCGTGTTGGGAAAATAGCTCACTTTTAATTTAATCAATAGCTAGTCCACAAAAGGCCACTGCAGCGCTGTCTAAAAAAAAGAGGAATATCAATTTTTAACACTGGACTTGGAGCAATGAGCAAGACGTGTGGAGTGATGTTTGTGGAGCATTTAAAGCTGGCCTCGGGACTTGAAGATTCAGACTTTATCAACTCGTGCGTCCTGGTGCATCTGGATACACGCGCTTTGGATGTTGTGTTCATGTCGGCAGAGGACAGAAGACGAGTCGCATGGACAGGACTACTCCGGAGGAGGGAATCAACTTCATAAACTGCCCAAATACGCAGAGAAGTATAATGTTTTCCTTTGCTGGAAGGAAAACATTACACACCCTGAGACACATTTATTTATTTATTTATTTATAAATGCATATTAACAGTGCATATTAATAAACATTTCTGTAAATATGCCAGAATTAGCCAAAAAGGCTATTTTTCATCTGTAGTCCCATGACAGCTGTTACAGTCATCCTAAAACAGGGCATCAGCTGCAAGTCATTGATAAAACTTTATCTCCAATTCTCTGTTTTGTGTGTCTGTGTGTGTGTGTGTGTGTGTGTGTGTGTGCAGGAGAGTCCAGCCACAGGTGCATATTCATACACAGTGAAGATGCATATTCACTGTGATTTGATGCTGAGGGTTGAAAACACAATCTTTTCCACAAACAAATTAGTAGAGCATGAAAATAATTTAAACTGTCGTCGATGTCCTGAGCATCCTGAGCGTCCTGAGCGTCCTGAGCATCCAGAGCGTCCAGAGCGTCCTGAGCGTCCTGAGCGTCCTGAGCGTCCAGAGGCGTCCGAGCGTCCCAAGCCAAGAGCGTCCTGAGCGTCCAGAGCGTCCGATGAGCGTCCTGAGCGTCCAGAGCGTCCTGAGCGTCCAGAGCGTCCAGAGCCGTCCAGAGCGTCCAGAAGCCGTCCTGAGCGTCCAGAGCGTACCTGAGCGTCCAGAGCGTCCTGAGCGTCCAGAGCGTCCAGAAGCGTCCAGAGCGTCCAGAGCGTCCAGAGCGTCCAGACACTACGACACTCAAACGCCCCTAACGCGCCGCGTCCTATGCTCAAAACGCAGGATTCGGGCCGCAAAAACGCTCAAACAATGCTGGACACGAGGACGCGCGGCCTGAACGAGCTTAATCCCGTTGTTATAAAGTCTGTGTGTTAGTAAATTAATTACATATTTTGCATTAAAATCAACATTTTACATTGTACCTTTACAATGAATGTTATTTTATCCATTTTACACACACCGTATGTTTATGCTATTTTCAGTTAAATGTTTTATTTCATTTGGGCTTAATTAGTGAATAGACAAAAATACCATCTATCGCGGTATAATTAGGGTAGGGCTGGGCGATATGGAACTTTTGTTAGATCTCATTTTCAGAAGGGCCACATATGGTATGAGTGGATCCCTCATTATCATACGGGGGCGGACACTCCCTTCAAAGAAAATAAGAACAGTGGCCCCTTATGGCGATGTAGAAAAGTGCACAAAAAATAAGCCCTCTGGTGATATTATGCTATGTTTTTTTTCTTTCTTTTTTTTTTACAATCACTTTTTACATATTGTCCCTTTAAGAGGTAACTAAAGCCATCTTCACCAAAACGGCATTGCTCTAGTTTATCAATAACATACATAATGTGTATTGTTGAATGTGCAGTTGTTAGTTACCCTGAGGAAGGCTGTGTTGATCCAAGGCATTTGAAGTGACTGAGGGGTCATCTCCTGACAGATCCTCTTCCTCTTCAGGAACAAACCCCTGCAGCAGTGGCACCGAAAACAGTGTGAATTTAACCACAGGTTTGAATAGAATAGGTTGAGTAGAAGTCTGGCTCACCTTGTGACGAGTGTGTGGCAGGCTGGCAGCCAGGTGACATGACTCCTTCTCTGTGTATCTGTACAGAGCCAGCAGCTGCTCCAGCGGCTCACTGGCCTGCACGCAGACAAGGAGAGACAATGTAATGTATCGAGAAAAAGCATCCATGTAAATACAATCACAGCAAACATCACATAGTTAGCTTGTGTTCCAGGTTGTGACCCTTTATAGTAATGTGAAAACTAACTGAGGGAATATAAATGTATGCATTTATACAGTTTGATAATATAGCGTGTCATTTTAACACTGGTGGTCGTACAGTGGGGGCCTGTGTTGCCATCTCCATGGATGGGGGAGTCCTGCTTTAAGGACCCACAGATCTTTGGCTGCCTTTCACATTTGTGCATCTGATGGTCATGGGGCCAACACCAGGATCCTCCCAGTCACCTGAAGACACACATGAGGACAGTCAGAAAGTAAGACAGTGTGGCATAGGCTGTCTGTGCTCTGCACATGCACATATGTTGACACAAACAACGAGGAGGCTGAACCTGAGGCTGAGCTCAGCTCATCTTATTACAGATCAGCTGACCAGTGACTCGAACCGCCTCTTTCAACTTGTGATAACAGCTGTTGTTGGCAGTAAGTGAAACTGAACATCCAAACTGACATTTATTAGATAGTGGAAGAATACGGTACAGGGGAGTGTGGTATCCAGTTTTGTATTGCTAGTAGCTAAAGCTACATCATTTACAAGTTTTCAGTGGAACTTTTGTGACGAAAACTTTAGAGACTTCCGTCATCACCTTTACTGGTAGACATGAATAACTTTTTTAAAAAGAGCAGAAGCCCAAATGTTAAAGCTGTCCGTCCCGTCTTGACCAGGGGCGCTTTCCTGTGACTTGGTGCTGAACGCCTCTTCCTCTCCCCGGATCACAGCGAGAAGGAAATAACTACTTCTGTGAGCTTCCCCCACACTCTCGGAGTTAGAAGAAACGTGTCTAACTTTTGTGTCAGTCCAATAGTTGTCAGTCTGACACGTCCGTAATCCTTCAGCACCACTGTACTCGAGCCCCGAGCAGCCTATTGTTTTCTGTGGGCGATAGTATCAAGGCAGAGGAATGGCTCTTTAACGCGAAGAACGCGGAGAGGCGATCCGCCGGGGAGCTTCCATTACTCCCTCCCCGACTCCGTCTTAAACCGTCTATAGCGCTCGTATTGAAGACATCATCACACCGGTAAACCCCCCGTCATTTCAATAAACATTACGGGGTAGTTTACATGTTACATTTAGCTTCGCTTGACCAGAATTGATGTGATTAAATCCTCGTTTTCGCTCACTTACCTCCGCCATTCCGTTTCTGCGTGAGCTGGCTATTGCCCGGATGTTGTAGGTCTGCTCTTCTGCTGCCGCTCCAGCGTCCACCGAACTGTGCAGCGTTTACACGTTTGCGTTTACATTTACTTTTCCATGCGCTTACAGCTTTGAATCATCTTTGGATATGTGATGATTTCATGAAAGTAAGTTAATAAACAAATTAAATTAAATATCATTAAATTAAGATCAGATGATAGATTAAGTTTTTCTCTATTTTTCAAAGTACCCTTACCTCCAATAACCTCTGTTGGTTTATAACCCATAAAGATTGGCTATTTATTTATCAATCACACACACAAATAATAATAATAATAATAATAATAATAATAATAATTTATTATTATTATTATTATTATATTATTATTATATTATTATATTATTATTATTATTATAATAATAATAAATAATAATAATAATAATAAAAATGAAAATAATAACTTCAAAAAGACCATCAAAGAAGCCATAATCTAAACTGGAGTAGATTGTAAAAAATAAATAAAATAATGTATCTACCAAACACTGAATGCATAAAAACGACATGGGATTGAAACAGCTTTATGTTTTTGCATCAGTTGTTATGCATTTATTTATCATTAATTAGAGAAGGAAAAAAATAACACACAGACTATATGTATTTGCTATTTTCCCACTAATACTGTGCAGTTTGAAGCCAATTTCATGTATTCTTTTGATTTGTGAAAAGTGACTGCATTCTGAATAGCTCCAAACGAATGAGTAACAGTACCGGAATACAGTTACTCAAAATGTATTCAGTTACTTCCCAACACCGGCAACATACAATTATTATTAGTAGCTTTATTACAAAATTAAACATATACTCTACACAATCTAGCAATCTCTCCTAAAAATAATAACCACATGGTGTTCAAAATGAGACTACAACTAAACACGAATTTACTTGATTTATACATTACACATCAATAGCTAAACTAAACTGAAACTTACTAGAACAGAGAGGCGTTAAGTCTCTAAATACAATGTTGCGTGAGCACTGCAAGACTTTAGCCCAAGCACACAGAAGAAACATTTACACAAACTAAATACAGTCAGATCTTCTCAATGTCAATAAGGTTTTTGTCACATATTTATAGACCAGAGGTGACCTAAATTGGGCCTGGGGGCCAAATGCAGCCATGGGAGTATTTTTTGTTGACCCTGAGGCTTCCAGGTGAATTGTCCTATTAACCAAAGCCTATATATTTTCACCATCTTAACTTTAATAACAAACATTTTGATGAGAGACAGCGGCAGTGGTCAGCGCCCTCGCTTCACAGCAAGAAGAGAATCTGATTCTGATTCTGAGAAGGTCCTGGGATTGATTCCTGATGGGGCCTTTCTGTGTGGCGTTTGCATGTTCTTCCCGTGTCTGTGCAGCTTTCCTCTGGGTACTCTGGTTTCTCCTACCACTAAAAACATGTACAACAGGCTCCTCCCCTAAGTGGGACTTGATAACATCAGCCTGCCCAGAGGGCTACAGGTGGAAATTAGCACTACAACCTGATACAATGCATCTCTCCTGATAAGGTTAATGTATATTGTGCACTGCCCCTGTTTGAAGTGAATAAACTTAACTGAACAATTAACAAAATGAAGTGACAGGGGCACCAGACTGTGGGTGACACAAAATAACACATTTTGTAACATTCAAATCACTTCCCTCATGGATCCATACCTTGTTTAAGTGGAAGTTACTAAAGAGTAACCTAACGTAAGCCTAAACGTAGAAATGTTGGAAAAGACAGTTACAAAATATATATATACATTTTTTTAAAAAACAAGACAGAAGAATAAAAGGCCAGTTAAAAGCGCAAAGTGCAGTTTGGTTTTCTTTTTCTACAGTTTAACTCTTCCACTCTTATTGTCAGATGAAGGCTATTCCAGAAGTAAATTAAAAAATGGCTTTAGTTTCAACCAAAGATTATTGATTCAGTTCATATTGTCTGTCATTTGTAACTGCTTAAAGGTGCACTATGTAACTTTTCTGGTTGAAGGTCCGCTACTCTCTATGTCTCTATCTGACCTGTAAATTGGCCTGGCACCAGCCTTTCCCCATAGATGGATAATGCCTCACTGTGAAACATTCAAGGCAAAGCAATAGCAGTGGTGTGTATCCTCCACCAGAAAAGTGAACCTTTAAAGATACTTTTAATGGGACTACAGCAGAGCATTTTTTCAAAAGAATTCTTCTGAACATGATAAATATGGGGTCAGTGAAGAGAAAACACCAGACTAAAAGCAGATCTAATTCCTGGTATATTATGAATGAGTTAGAATGCATGCTGAAGCTGACCAATTCCCATCCTGGACATGGACTATTTGAGCCACTCTCCTCAGGCAGGAGGCTACGGTCCATCCGGACCAGAACCTCCCGCAACAAGAAGTTTTGCTCCCTCACTTAACACCTGCCACTTTAACAATTATTCAAACCAATAACCATTCATTGCACTGCTCATTTTTTTTTGCACTATTCTGACCAACTTTAAATTGTGTATATATCCAGACTAAGTCTATTTTATTTTATTTTGAAATTCAAAATTCATGCATGCCCTTTTTGATACATTTCGCTGCTAACATTCTTCATTGTTGTATGTTGCACCTTAATTCCACAGCAAGTTCCTAGTTTCAGAATCCTGTTCATTGACAATGACAATAAACCCCTTTCTGATTCTGATTCTGAATACAGTTTTCCAACAATGATACATAGCCTTTCATGGTATTTTAAAATGCTGATTTCATGCTGTGGTGCACATAAAGATAATGATTGTCTTATATTAAGACAAATTAGCATATTATAGCCGAGTGCATGCAAACGTGTGTCAACAGCTGACCACAGCAGCACCCGGCGATCATGACAAGGAACCGCATAATGTCATCCACTGTGTGTCTTATGAGGAAATACATTATGACTAAATGTGGTTTGAGTACGACTTATTACCTAATTTATACCGTTTATAGTTAGAACTCACTGTCTCATCCACCATAACTTTATTGTTGTTGCTTCTTCGTATTCATTCATGTAAGATTATGTGAGCAATAACCGTATTTGTCCACCAGGGGGCGATGCTGTTCTGTGTTGGTGAGGGGGAAAGTTATTAAGTTTCAAAGTACACTATAAGCTTATAACAATTAAATATACTTAATGTTTTCTATAATAACATTTACAACATTATAATGACATTAAATCTAACTTAATGAAGAGAATATTTAGTCTCTCAAAAGGAAACAAAAGTCCCTTAATCCTGCATGTATGGAATTTACCAACACAACATTTTTACAGATGAAAACCTTTCTGCTTTGCATTGGAATTGACTTTGGGAACGCAGATCTTCACTGGACCATTCCAGTGCGTTCTCACTTGTATCTGACTCCCACTCCCACATTAAACAGGAAGTTTGTGTGTGAGTGAGCCGCCGGCTGCAGCCCATTACAAAGCTGATGAGCTGATAGTGTGGCTGGAGTTGTGCCCTTTCTGCTCCCATAGCTGTCGCAGATAATGAGATTTAGAGCAGTCCATTCAGATTCACTCCTAAAGCAACACATGGCAAAACAGCAAAACACAGGAGGCCATAGAGTCACTTCCTCTTGGCATTTACCTGAAATCACCACTGGACACACAATTGGTTCTGTGGTGCAGGAGCAGGATTTATAATAATTTGTATATTAATGTTAAGATGTCATCCAGACTACAACACTTTATTTATTTGGAGGTAAAATCTACGAATGCTTCTTGAAATATCAAAGATTTAGAAGGAACAATAATGTAGAAAAAATATCATGGGGTAAAATTTTGATCGTGTGCCATAATGACGCAGCCAAAGCAAACAGATGTGACGAATAATCCAGGCATAATATTCCAGAGTGATATCATTAGGCCTGAGAGACTTGTATTTCCGTGCATTGTGTTGGTTTTTGTGCAGCCTTTTGGTGAATGTTTGAGCAGTCCAGTCGCCGTACAGGATCTGAATCATAGTACAAACTGTTTCATGGCAGAACAATGTTTATTTAAAGTATGACTTTGAGAGATGTTGCCTAATAGAACATGTTTAAACTTAACAAGATACTAGAGTTGATTAAACCAAACAAGAGTTAAATACTAAACCAACACTAAACCAGGGCTAAACAAAGTTTACATATGGTCTAAACCAAGTCTAAACCTAAATAAAAAAAAAAACTGCATGGGAAAAAAAGATAGGTACCCATCATACTTTACAACATGCACTGTTTTAGTATTAGATTTTCTGTGTTATAACCACACAGAATTTTTTATATTGATGCAACTTCAATGCTCTAGGCATGAAAACCGGTTGGCAGGAAAACATTAAATCAATTAATCTGCTTTGTTATTATTAGTCTCTTATTACTCACTTTTACCATAGAAATAGAAAAGAATACTTGATGGAAACAGAGCAGGGTATTTCTGTGAGATGCTTACGTAAAGAGTGGAGAAAGTGTACGCAGTCCTGTTTTAGTCTGAGCGTCCCACACCCATGTCATGTTCCCCTGATGCCTGGGCACCACCTTTTCCTTCAATTCAAAGGTTCTGCCCTATTTACCTCAGAGGTGGCTCTGGATTTAAGTTATGTTGAAAGAAATAATTTGTTTTCAAAAGGTGTTACTTTCAGGTGGCCAACATGAAAACAGGCCAAATTATGTTTCTTGCATTAAGCAAAAACAAATCTATTTTTGATCTTTGCCAAAGCAAAGATCAAAAAAGCAATCTATGAGCCCCAAAATGTTGCAATCTGACTGACACAACTGTTACTCTGTTGGTAGGATTTCCCTACGCGATGTTTTTTTTCAAATGCACAAGAAGGTGAGTGTGAATGGAAGCTGTAAGTGGTGTCATTAAGTCAGCGACGCCCAGACACACAGCTCTTTCACAACAGGCCCACTGCTGCGCACACATGTGCCTCAGAAGCACCTCACAACTGCCCCACTGTTCAGGCTCGCACTAATCCACACACATGTACTGCTCGCTTTACTCTGCACGGGTCACATGACTCAACTGGACATGGCACTTTCAAATATTACATCACTACTTAACGGACACTGCTTTTCAATAAACTGCACGGGTCCAGTGCAAAAATAATGAAATGTATCGAGTCCTACAGAAGATTATGGAAGTGTGTTGTGCAAGATGTGATTTCAAACTTGGTCAGTCCTTTTTCACAGAAAACATGTTTGATTCCATCTGGCAAGATTAAGCGTTTGCAAAACAACCTGTTGGATGCAATAAAAATAAAAATAAATCAGAATTAGAAAGGGTTTATTGCCATTGTCATTGAACAAAATTCACAAACATAGGAACTTGTCTCGGCATGACGGTGCAACATAAAACACTGAACAATAATAAAAACAACACATATGAAATCAAAAGGGCATGCATTAAGAAACATTTAAAATGACTATAGTATAAAATAAAAAAAGGGATTACTATGTGCACAAGAGTTACAGTTAAATTTGAGTGATGAATAGTTGCAGTTAAAGTGGCAGGTGTTTAAGAAGTGTTCATGAGTCCAACGGCAGAGGAAAGAAACTACTCTTGTGGCGGTAGGTTCTGGTCCGGATGGACCGTAGCCTCCTGCCTGAGGGGAGTGGTTCAAACAGACCATGTCCAGGGTGAGAAGGGTCAGCTGTGATCCGACCTGCTCGTCCCAGAGCCCTCGTACAGGTCCTGCAGAGATGGAAGTCTGCAGCCGATCACCTTCTCAGCAGAACGCACGATGCGCTGTAGTCTCTGTTTGTCCCTGGCTGTGGCTCCAGCGTACCACACGGTGATGGAGGAGGTGAGGATGGACTCAATGATGGCCGTGTAGAACTGCACCATCATCTGCGCTGGCAGCTTGGCTTTCCTCAGCTGCCGCAGGAAATACATCCTCTGCTGGGCCTTCTTGATGAGGGAGCTGATGGAGGGCTCCCACTTGAGGTCCTGGTGGTGGTGCCATGATGAGGGGGGGCCGCGGGACTGTGCCTTTCCTCAAGTCCACGATCATCTCCACTGTCTTCTGGGCGTTGAACTCCAGGTTGTTACCGCTGCACCAGGACACCAGCCGGACCACCTCCCTCCTGTTGACAGACTCGTCCCCGTCCGAGATGAGCCCGATCTCGTCCCAAAACTTGATCAATTTTACGGAGTCGTGGCTGGAGGTGCAGCAGTTTGTGTACAGGGAGAAGAGCAAGTCAAATGACTTCATGAAAAGAAGGCTACGCTCCACAGTTCTGTTATTCTATATATCACTTTCTATACGGCAAATGCATGTGCAGTACGATGAATCTAAAGATATGGTCTCATTTAGATAAAAGAGCTATGTTCAGTTGATATAGCATTTACCCCTGGACTCAATATTCTTTTCGGATCATTAAATTATTAATTGAAGGTTTGAAATTTTAGTCACATCTGTTTAGTATTCTTCGCTGAACAGAATGTAGACAATTCCTTTGTGGAGGTGAATCCGTACTTCAAAGTCAAATTAGGACTGCCTCCTTTTGCTAGATACACCAGACAATCATGTTCCCTGCACATTTACACTTAAACGTGTTGCTCCATGGAGGCAGCAGAATTCAGCAATATCTTAAATTAAAATAAAATACCTGAACTTGGTCCTCAATAAATTGCAAAATAGCATTACAATAATTATACAAATACAAAACATATTAATCATGTCTTCTTAAACTGGAATTGATAGGAATAGAAGCCAGAAGTAAAATGCCTATATTAGCAGTCACTGTTTCCACGGCAGCAATGCCAAAAGTCTCAGTTTGCAGTGTGTTACAGGGCTGGCAGTCCACCCAGAGGTTAACCTTTATCTTTTGGTTGGTGTCCACAAAAAACAATCCATCTCCATGAGTCTCGCTAGATTCAAGTCCCCAACTCTATTTAAACAGTTTCTATATGTTCTCCCTCACTTGTCTTGCTCATATTTGGTGTTTGACGATGCATGGTACAAACCTGCAGTACATCAACATCAGAGTATATCACAAGAATGCATGGTCGAGCCAGACACAGCACAGATAAGGCCTGTGCTTGTTCAGGTGAGATGGCAAGATTATATCCAGACCTGGGTTTCACATAGTGGGTATGAAGTGACTTGTAAAGATGATAAATGTGTTGGAGACATGTGTTCACCTTCCTGTGTTAGGAGTTTGATTGTTTTTGCTTGAGTCTCAGGAGACCACAGCTCAGAGGTCCAGACCAGGGCAAGATTGCTAGCTCGCTAACAGCTTACTAGAGGCAACGCTTTAGGTACACGTTTGAACAGTGGAAAAGATGATCTGTGTGAGCGGCCGATTTGTCTGGAGATGTTTACACAGAAGGCATATACTGTGGACAGATCTGACGTACCATTTCACACCACATTGACCTCAGGTGCTCTGTCTCCCTTTGTTCAATAAACGAAACAGTAATATTTACAGGAGCGACTTCAGCAGACAGACGGCATGTGTTGGGTTTCTTGAGCTGCGGTTGAAAGGGACGGCTGTCTTCACATAAAAACAGGTGAACAGAATAGTACAGACATTTATTAGACAGCATACATGTCTTACAGATGGACAGTATGGGTCAATGGTGGTAATTCACTGCTTTTCTTATTGTTACACCATTAACTAACATTCTGTAGCAAAATGTGGTGTAATCACTTCTTTGTGGTGTGCTTAGTCTGTAAAAGTCCTTAGGCATGCTGTAGTTGTGGTGTGTAGTTCACAGTGAAACCAAAGCAAAACTACATGAGATTTAAAGGTGCTATGTAACTTTTCTGTTAGACGGTCCAGTAACCGCTTGTCTTCCTTTGCCTGGTGCACATGATGTTAAAGCTAAACTACACCTTTCGCTAAAATATAGTCAACATGATTATATTACATTTTGATATTACAGTTTGACTATTTTGGTCAAGTGTTTGTGTAATTTTACTTCCTGGTCGGACATGAGCAGCAGATGTGATGCCATAACTGTTACCTAGCAACCATATTGTAAATAAGGGCCAAATCCATAAAAATTACACAACAGTTATGATTTTGACAAATGATAATACCTGATAACACCTTTATTTTGTTTAATGGTTGTTTAAATTGTCAGAAGAATTGTGTCCGTTGTGTGTAAATGCCCTGTCCCAATAGACACACTATGCAATAGACACTACACACGTCACTGAAGTATGCATCTTCTGAGCGTGCACAAAGTGTGTGGGGGCACAAAGACGCAGGGGAGGTAAACATTAGAATTGGGACAGTAAAGAAAAACAGTAACATAAAACATCTGTCAGTGGTGTTGTTAAACCCCAGTTAAATTCATCACAAAGCCACAGTCCAGTTTGGTCAGGATCATTTGCTGAATGGGACTTCAACAAATGAGAAGGGACTTAAAGTGAGTGCTGAGAGAAGCCTGTGGTGAAGTGCGGCTCAGAACGTTCTGAAGAACTGGGACAGCCTGCACACTTCAGCGGCTCAAAGTGCTTTTGAAATGCATAAATGTGCGAGTGTTGGGACAGGGCCATTGACTCTGCAGAGGGATTCTGTTTAGAACTCAGCGCTACTTCCTGTCATTTTAAACTCCTTCTTTTGTCTTTTTTTCTTTTTCCCCCACATTATTTCTTTACAAACTGACACGGATGTAAAACTATATGATAAATGTAACTTGGCCTGGTGGCATTACTTGCTTGTCTCTATACGTTTAATGTCATATTGTGGAACATTCCAGGCAAAGCTCAGTGGAGAGAACACCTCTACCAGAAAAGTTACATACTCCAGCTTTAAATAAGGTATACTTAATTATTGAGTACTTATCACCTGTTTTGGTGACTGTGTCTGCCAGGTTTCCTCAGTAATGCAATGTAGAGATTAAGACTTGTTTAAGCCCATAGTCCCTTATCACTGTGGCCCTGTGAAATCAGATGTGAAATGTGTGTTTTAGCCTTTATTTCCCTCTGCTCACTTGTGAAGGCCCTGTGTCTGTCCTGTCCTGCTGTTGTTACTGGTTGAGTGGTCACCATAGTTGTTTCAGTGCAGATCTGCATTGAGCCTGCCTTTGTTGGCTTCCAGAGCCACAGTCACATGGTGGTGTTTGCTTTTATGTGACTGATTGTCACTCATTCACAAGTATACATGAATATATGTTGTTTTATTATCGCTCAGTGTTTTATGTTGCACCTTAAGGCCGAGACAAGTGCCTACGTTTTTGAATTTTGTTCATTGACAATGGCAATAAACTCATTCTGATTCTGATTCTAAACTCATTCTGATTCTGAGCTCATTCAATTAAAATATTCGCAAAGGAATCTTCTCTTGCCCCACAATGGGTGTTGCATTGCAAAGCACAAGAACTGCAAAAGATTGACACAGTGGAGTTTTACATGTATTTTAGGACAACTTTCATTGTTTTAGGTCTTTCCATTACTGGGCACCAACTAGAACATAGAAATAAACACTCATGGGGGCATGGTGGTTCCTATAGCAACTTCCTGGTTGTGGCACATTGCATGATTACATGGAAATAGAAAGTTAAAGCCATACTCCGGAACATTCTCCATGGCGATAGATACGTTTCCTGCCATACTGTGGAATATTATTGCCAACGGAACAACATTTCCATGGAAACAAGTAGGAGGAGGAAGTCAGGTTTGTGGAGACGCAAGCCCACTCACAGTGAGGACACATGTACAATAAACAACGTTCTTTCATTTTAGCCTACTTTTTGGCTGAAAAATTATATTTTGGAGTTTAGCCTATATCCATGGAATCAATCAGATTAGAAAGTTACATTGTGTTGCTTTAACTGGTTCAGTCTTATGATTACTGCTCAAATCCTAGAGTCCTGTGAAGATTTGTGAAGTTAGGCCACAACTTGATATGAAAGTTTTTCTCAGAGTGACCCTCCTTTTGGATACGATACATTCCTTTAGAATGTATACTACTCTAGTAGTCCGTAATCAGATTTAAGCAACCTGACCAACAGTGCTGACAAGCTACTGTCTTGTAAGGAAATGTATATTATTTTATATTAGAGAAGAGCAACAATTATAAAATACTTTACAGAAGCAATTAACATGATGCCCCTTTATTATAATACAATTGAATTAGATTTAAACAGTCTAATTGGGACCTCTTTTTTCAGATCCCACAAGCTCCACCTGCGCAGTCCCGAGCCTGATGTTGGGAATCACTGTTCACTATCTATTGTCACATTCCTTCAATATTCACTTAAAGAAAAATCTATTCAAGAAACATTTTAAAAGTTAGGACAAAGTAAACCGTAAACATCTGTTTGTTACTCCTAAACCTCATAACTTCTGGAGAACAATTCTAAATATACTTTGATGGCATTTTTAGAAGCTTTTTTCCATGGTGAATGCTTTCTCAGGCTCTTGCTCCCTTTGTTTGATTGGCTGGTGGAGCATGGGGCTCAAACTGGGGTTTTTCAGCTCTCGAGGGGATTGTTAGAGAGGTAGAAGATATTTGTGACTCAAGGTCAGTGGAACATGTGTGTGCGCAACGTCAAAATGGTTTCTGTTTTGAGTGAAAAAAATTGTGACCTGGACCTATAGAAGAGCAGAAGCTTATGGGCCAAGAATCACAAACATCTCAAATAAGATTCACTGCTTCTGATGCAAATGTGGAAGTGGCTTTTGAGATCTTTATGGCCTGAGTAAATATTGTTGGTTCTGCTGTGAAGGAAGCAGGGCAACAGCGCAACAGATACAGATCACAGTCACAATCAAGTTTGCACACACTCATTTGTCTTACACACAATCACACACTCACACATTCTTCACCAGCTTTCCCAGACATCAAGAGTCTGTTTACATGATTGAGGTCCAAGTTATTTTTAGTGTATTTGTGCTGGAACTGGCTCGGTGTTATTTAGAATAGTTCTGATTTGAAAGAAAATATACAACGTCATAAGAATTTGAGCTGATTGTGAGAATGAGAGACATTTATACATTCTAAGTTTAAGGCAGTTAAATCAACATCTCAACATTAAGAGAAGCCAAAGTCAGAATCAGAATTAGAATCAGAAGGGGTTTATTGCCATTGTCAATTAACAAAATTCACAAACACAGGAACTTGTCTCGGCATTAAGGTGCAACATATAACACTGATCAATAATAAAAAATAACATATATGAAATCATACATTAAAAAGAGAAAAAGTGAAAAGTTATACATGGTGAAAGTGAAAGTTATATAGGGATTTAAGTACAGTGTGACAGTCCGTTGTCACTATCTCTTTGCTCTAACAAAAGGATAGAAGGAAGAGAGTATATTGAATGAATGGCTTGAGAAATTATTCGTTTAGGGGCAAAGAGCAGGACAAATGAACTCAAATTCATCAATTTGTGTCAAATATGTCTATATATTTAAGTGTTTTTATGTGTTTGGAACTTTTTCAAGGTAACGATTATCAATAATAATCATATATCATACATATTTTATGTATGTATTTATACATTTGTTATTTTAACCGTTCCAAATTTTATGATACAGCAAAGCGTGTCCAAAATGTTATGTTAAAGCCACCAGTTCTGCAACAGAATATTATATTTCAGATCCACTTCCTTGTTGATAAAACGTTTCCTCCAGTCAGTGTGTTTGATAGTTTACAGGATGGAATTTTGTCAGATCTAATCTTCTGACCAATCATGATGAAGTCCAAAATATACATCCAGACAACATAGTCTTTTTGTATTTTACACATCAGTGGAAACAAAGAGAACACAAATCCCTGGTTAGTGTAGCACACATGCACACACAGGCCTGTTCTTTCATGTCCTATTCTAGTGGGGACTGTGATAAAGAGGTTATCAGACAGGAGCAGTGATGCTGGGCTCAGACATGTGGTCACCTTGTGGCCCACATATCTGAGAGTCCTGCTGATAAGGCGGCAGCAGCATAGATCCATCAGGCTCAGGGCTGGACCTCCTAAAGAGATGGTCCATGGCCCACACAGACAAACCTGTGATGGCTCTGCAGATATGAACAATGTGGTGTGGTCTGAAAGCCTAGGAAACTGTAAATAATCTAAACATTTATCTACAATGTTTTTGTATTGTTTCAGCAAGAGTTTGTTTTTATTACTGTGGTTCCTCGTTAACAATTAATTTTTAACTTATCATCATTCTTTCCTGATGTTTCTCCACCTATGGAGGTGCAAAGCATCTTCCCAGACTTGAGACACAATGGATTTGAGCAGCACAACAATGCATTCGTTTTATATAGCACTTTTCCAGACATAGTCGCTTAAACATTTTGAGCATTATTCATTCACTCATTGAAGTGAGCCTGCAGCAATCACACACCTCATCACCAATCACACACACACACACACACACACACACCACAGTCATATAGGCAAAGGAGGGGGAAGTGCCTTGCCTAAGGACACAACAACAGTTTGCTCTATGGAGCCGCTGCTGTCTGGTATTTCCAACAGTCTCCCCAGTACTAACCAGACCCAATCTTTGGCGATGGGAGGAAATCTAGGTAATCCCACAGAGGACCCGCAAGACTCAGTATCCAAATTTAATGGCAGCAAGTCTAGTATTTGCTGTAAATGACGGCATATTAGCAAAAGACTACTTCTCATCTGTGGTTGAACCATCTGCAGTGGGCACACATGTAGCTACAGGAGGAGACTGCCCCTGAGACCAGGCTTTTCCACTGGCGTAGTCCTTTCCCACTGTTTCCACATTCTTTAGCGTACAACTCAGAGCAGGCTTTTTTTTTTGTGATGTTCTGACCTATAGTTACATTTCCTGTCTCCTTAGGCCCAAACATCCAGGAAGTGTCCATCTAGTGGGCAAAACACACAACCATGGCCTCTGGGTGTTTTCAGATGGTTATAAATGGCATGTCGCTGTATTTGACATCACTAGCAGCTCAGGGTAAAGTCAACAGCTAAGATCATTCATTAGTGTGTTCTGGACGCTCTGACATTGGCTGCATGAAGTCACTGATACCAAGGGAACTCTGAGTGGGAAGGGAAGCAATCAGGTCTGATTCTAACATTATTGATCAACATCTGTTGGGAACACTTTGTCATGAATCATATACACCCAGGATCACTCATATGCCAGCCCACAATACTCATATGCCAGCCCACAATCCAAAACAAAAATAATTCAGGTTAAACATTTGCACATTATAAATTTGTTTTAAAAACGTAATCTAATAAAAAGGAACACAAGCCCCTGTCCTCTATATGTTTTTATTTTGACCCCATCAAGTTGAAAGCCTCCTATTACATGTGTGAATTGAACACTGAAGCTTGTGGTTCAGTCGGTTCAGTCCGTGAAGAACGCCAATGTCTGGATGTCCACAGTGTTAAAAGGAGATGGATGTTAGTCTAATCATATCTTATATCTCTATTATTATATCCACACATAGCGTGCATTTATTTCCAATTCATTTTGTGTACTGGTTGGATCAGAGGGTTGTAGGGGACATGTTTAAAACAAACGTGAACTTTAGCTGCGTTTCTCATCAACATCCCATCTGCCCTGGGCTGTTGTAGTACAGTGAATTGTATAACATGGGCTGCATTAAATGACTGGTGAATGTCATGGGAATGAGGGGCCGCAGTTTGGGACACAATACCGACGCTGATGGGGCAGAGGGTTAGAGGCTTGCTGTGGGATGGATTAGCTCCACAGAAGAAGGTGTTAGCTGCTCAGACACAGGCCTCAGCAGTTTGCACCCAAACTACACACCACAATCCTGCCAAGAGCCTCTAATACACATCAGCAAAAGGTCATCTGCCAAAAGAGTTCACGTTATCTAATGCCTACTTGTTTCTCAAGCGATTAGCACATTAGATTGGATGATCTGGGTGCTATAATCCTTTGCATTGTTTAAACTCTTTGAATAGACTAAAAGAGCTCACAGGACATTTTTTCTGACATGGTGGACCTTCTTGTTTTGTGTGTTTTTGAAGCAGTTTATCTATTGAAAATACTACATTTAAAGCAATGGTTCATCACACTTTTCAGTGTTCTTTTTTGTGTGATTGATTTTTGTCAAAATCTTGAATGCAATAATTTTTTGAAAACTTGGTAAAGTGTCACACTACAAATATGCTATTTTAGTTGTTGTTGTGAAAACATAAAAAAACATAAAATGTACTATTTTAAAGAGGCTACAGATTAAATGTATCAAAAAGTGTCCACAGCACACATTATGGGCCTGAACTGTCTTTGTGTTGCTTGAGTCTGCAAACTGATTATCACTGGTAACACTGGTAACACTGGTAACATTGGTAACACTGGTAACTTTCGTATGATCATTTGTCACATTTAAGATAATAATCACAACCATTGTTGTAATCTAATCATTGTCAATGATTAGTTTAAGGTGAATTGTAAGTTATAGAAGTGAAACACAAAGGATCAAACTTGACTGTCCCACTCCACCCATTGTCCCACTTTACCCATATTCACCTTATGTCATAGTGTGTAATTGTGAACCTGGACATGTTTCAGTTTAATGCATAATGAGATTGGCGTTAGGGGCTTTATACGCCAACATTGAAAAACCAGCAGGGGCTGAGCAAATTTCCCAAGGATAGGCAGCAGAGTGCTTTAGTTTAGGCAACACGGCGAGGAAAATAGCAGAATGTTATGTACTTGTATGTTTAAACAAGTAATGGGGTCATTAGTTTATGACGAATAGGGCAAATGTGCTCATGTCCGGATTGGTTTTCCTTTCCCGTGACAAGAGCTGAGCTCAAAAATACAAATAACTCACTGTAGCCTATTTTAATGGTCACTTAATTGTGCGCTTCGCTGTAATTGATGGTCCAACCTAAATCTTGCCTCTGCCCCGCCCACAGTCTGGGAGGAGAGCTCTGGGACCAGGAGTGCGCCAGCGCCAGTGCGCATCAGACTCACTGGCGCAATGGTCAGAGCAAAGTGACCATGAAAAAGTATGGACTTCTGATGTGCGCTTTTATTTGGTTATTACACTTCTGAATGCATCATTGAATCGGTGAATTAGCATCTAGACGTACCACCAGGATGTTTAGATGAGGAAAAGAACTTTTCAAGGTAAGTTGGTCAATTGTGATAAACTTACAGTAAGTTATAAATGGTTTAAACTGTAAAAACAGTTACGATTTATTTAGTTTAGGTTAACCTAACAAAAGAAGATGCAGACATCGGAGAAACGTGTTGCAACAACGCTATATGCAAATGAGTAGTCTACTTTAACTGTTGTAGACTTGAGAAAAGTTACGACTAGCTGAAAATCCGAAAGGTTAGATATTTAGGCCAAACTGATTTTGATCAAAAAGAAACGTTTGGATTAGGGATGTTATTTTAGTTTTATTTGTTTTATCTTTTTAATACTACTGCTATATATAGCAATGTGGAGTAGGTATGCTCATCAGTTTTTTACTGCGGTATATTCTGTTTCAGTGTAACACACGCTGTGTGCACATGATTTTAGTCTAGTGATGCAGTGGTTACCCTTGCATCTCCAGTCTTTGAATTATGAACGTGATGATCCATACACACTTGTCTCCACAGTATTGTGGCGCCCTCTGCTGTTTGACTGAGGTGGAACAGTGCTGTGACCATGGGGCCCGAGCTGGAGGAGGGGATGAACCTCATTATTGTGGCCCACTACAACCACTCGGGTAAGTGGGACCGACCTCGTGGGAGTGGGGCGTGTAAGACTGCCCTCCTGCTCTTCATCTGTATCCTCATCGTGCTGGAGAACGTCACTGTGCTCCTAGCTCTATGGAGGAACAAACGCTTCCACAGCCGAATGTACTTCCTGATTGGAAACTTGGCTCTGTCCGACCTGCTGGCTGGAGTGGCCTATGTGGTTAACATCTTCACCTCCGGACGTAACACCTTTTTCCTGACTCCAGTGCAGTGGCTGGCCAGAGAGGGGAGTATGTTTGTGGCCCTGAGTGCATCTACCTTCAGCCTGCTGGCAATCGGGATAGAGAGACACATGACCATGGTGAGGCTGCGCCCCTGTGAGACGGCGGGACGGGGGAGGCTTCTGGCTCTGCTCGCAGCCTGTTGGTTTGTTTCGGTTCTGCTCAGTGCTCTTCCCAGTCTGGGCTGGAATTGCCTAAATAAGATGTCGTCTTGTTCCACTGTGCTACCACTCTACGATAAGAGCTATGTGGCCTTCTGTATCAGTGTGTTCAGTGCCCTGTTAGTGGCTATAGTCATCCTCTACATCAGGATATACCGCCTGGTGACCTCAAGTGGGCGTCGTGTGAGCAGCAGACCCTCAGAGCACTCCCTGGCTCTGCTCCGGACAGTTGTGATAGTGTTGGGAGTGTTTATCATCTGCTGGTCTCCTCTGTTCCTCTTGTTGCTGATGGATGTGGGCTGTAGTCCACAGAGGTGCCCAGTGCTGTACCAGGTGGACTGGTTCATAGCTCTGGCAGTCCTTAACTCAGCCCTGAATCCACTCATCTACACTCTGTCCAGCCGAGAGATGAGAGCTGCCTTCTTCAGACTGCTCTGCTGTGGTCAGGCCAGTCTGGAGCCCAGTGGGACCCCTGTGGTGGGAAACCCCCATCTGAACACTATCATCCCCACAGCTGAGAACAGCAAGAGCAGCCTGGGGCCTGTAGGGGGCACTCTCCCCAGAGGGAAGGGCCCAGCCCCCATGAACTCTGAGAGCAAGGACCCCTGTGCACCAGTAGCTCACCCCTCTGGGCCTGCAGACCTGCTGTCTGCTGTCCTGGTGAAGGCAGGGGCTTTGCCACAGCTCAGCAAGTTCTAGCACTTGTGCATGACTGTGACTGACAAATGAATTCAAATCAGGCTTATATTTACACAGAATAAACAAAGCGACACATGAGCAAACTGATTGTCACAAACGCACTGCACAGATTTAAACAGAAGCACACTAAGAAATAAAAATATTTGTCAGAGTATTTAAACACGTTTAAATCAAATCCTCTTGTTATTGTTTGGGAAAATACATTTAGTGTCCATAATGTTGTAAAATTTGGCAATGAAATGTGTTGCATGAACTGGACAAAGCACAGAATCCTGATTTTCAAAAGCAAACGTGACAAAATCACACTTGTTAAAAGCCACTTTGTTGCAACAAAGTTGTTAAACCTGCATTGATCACACCAAAGAAGAGCTGTTTGTCAGTGTTCATTTTTCTCGTGTGGGAACAGAGCACAGGTCTGATTTCTTCTGAATGGGTTTAGTTTTATCATGTGTAGAAGATAAAACTGTTTTGTGCACTTTCTGCATGTTTATGCATTATCTTTCAGTTTATGTTCATTAACTATTTATTTTCTGTAAAAACACATCAACAGCTTTGTTCTTCTTTATGTATGAAACCATGGTACTAGTCTTTGTTAATGATTGTAATGCACTGTAAAGACAGAGACGTGTGACTTCTGCACTTGGCCATTCATGCTAAATGCTTTATAAAGATGAAGCTAAAATTGAGTAGGTTTACCACTATGAGGTAGTTTAGTGTTTGACCTCCAGGTGGCGCCAGAGGGAAGGCCATGTCTGATTTTCTTCAGTCCACTTCAGTCCTCTCTGGATCTGATTGATCCTACAAGCGGGACCAATTAAACATTTGACATTATTGAACCACTCACATATAGTCAACCACTAAGTCACGTGTGTTTCATGCAAATGGTTTGAGGTGCCTTATTGGTAAATGTTGTATAGCAAATACATTTGAAATAAATACCCTTTCTGTGATTTGTGAGGACTTTTTATTATTGTTTTTTTAAACTTTTGTTTGGTTGTGTAAATGATAATAATTAAATTATTCAAATAACATATACACATATAATTAGATACTTTCTATAATGAAAAATATCATTTGACTCAACAGAAAAAAGAGAATATGAAGAATAATCATATACATCACACGAGGCTGTGGACAATAATTCTTACAATTCTTGTATAAATCCAATCTTGCTTATCTGATATGACTATTTTCAAATTCAAATAATCTTATTTAAAAGGTTTTATTGAACCTTGAATGTTCAGGCAGACACAGATTGCGTGTCATCGGTCTGGAATAGCTGCAGACTGGAGCTGACAGACTGGCATTTCAAACTCCTGTAGTACTGAGAGACAGTGGGCGCAGTGCCACATCGGTGTAAAGGTCAGTGTCTGCTCCCTGTCACAAATGTTTGAGCACTTTCCTCTCTAAATTAGACTGAGCTACTGGTGGCTTCACGCCATCTGGAACTTTGGGAAATGCCAAAATATAGAAAAGTGAGAATATGGAAGTTATTCACTACCTGATGTGAACTTGGTTTGGTCTTGTTCTAGTCCTTGCTTTGTCCAGGTTTAGGTTTGAGTCTTGGTTTTGTCCCACTGTGGATGTGGTGAATATGGAATTGTGAAATAAATCTTTAATTAATACCAGTAGTAATCATTTTATTACTCAATGCATCCAGTATACATTATATTGGATGTATTTAGACCCTTATATAAACTATTTAGCCTACACAATCATTTTCATTTTTCAATTAAAATCACGCCACAGTGAATGAACCATAAAATGTGCATTTAACTGGGTCAAACACCTTCATAAATCATGTTAACCAAATAGGCGTTATAAGTCCTCTTTGAGGGTTTAGACATGCTGGATTTGTGTCATTCTCTGAGCATAATGGACATTTGCATAAGACTGATGTGAACACGTGAAGGATAAGAGTATCAGCAGCCTCCCCCTGTCACTGAAATCCCTGCTTTACTCCGCAGTAAGAGTGTGGTTATCTCTCTGTCCCGTTGTGGTTAGCTTGTTTAGTAGACAGACATGAATGTGTGTTTTTGGAGAGAGAGACAGAACAAAGCCTCCATCTGGTATGAAGTCTGAATGAGCCAATATGAAACACTTCTGTCATCACAGAGAAGCACTGGGTGGTGGAAACGGGGCAATTTTGAACATTGGAAGTCTAACTGCTTCCAGAGCACTGGAAATCTGTCAATTGATTCTTGCTTCAAGATATCTGGATGGTGCAATGGATCAGATTTTAATTGAGATTGAGATTGAGTCATTATAATTGTCAATGTTCAGTTTGGTTCTTCGTGATCAAGAGGTCAGTAAGAGTATATGGTTTGGAGCAGAATTCAGACTTTAGAGGATATTATCTATTTTCTGTAATCATTAAACATATGTATTGTTCATATTCAGGAAAGTATTATTTAAATACATTTTTATTCGATGAAATCATATAGAATCAAATATTGATATTGTCATATTTCCCAGCTCTACAAGAGAGTTATAAACCTCAACTGATCATTTATCACTACTATATAATCGCTAATCCCACCAATACTGCTTCCACTATTTCCAATTTCAAAAGAATTTAACTCGAATTGAATCGTTTTCTTCAAGCAAAAAGCACTTTCTGTCTTCACAATGTAGAGGTATAACTGATTAAAAGTTATTTTATAATTAATGAGTTGCGTTCACGTTAGAACTTGATGACGTCTTTATTTCAGATTTAGGGTTAATGTAACTCCATGGGAGATTCACTGTTTTTGCAAATATCCAAACCTATGATCCACAAATGTTGGAGCTATGATTATTTGTTTGGGATTTACGTCACACAAATAATTCATCTTCTGAGTTTAAAGTTCTTTCAACTAACAACAATCATGCCTGTGTTGTTGAATAATGGCGCCACTTTCTGAAGCTATTGTAAAAATGTCCCCATTGCTTATGACACATTGAACTTTGTGCCAGTTTTTGTTTCATGCGGATAGGCCCCGTTATGACAGAGATATGATCCATAAACCAGGTCAACAAGACTGAAATCTGACAGTTAAACCAAAAATGTCACCTTTGAATTCTGATCTGTCTTCCAGCGTAAAACTGTGGGAACTGTTGTGATGTCACGTGAACACAACCTATTAGTATTGATCCTTTTAAAGATGGATTTGAAAATATAACAGCACACAGTGGTAGTATTGACATTCTCACCACTGCAGCATCAGTCACGTCATCATGTGCTGGATCTCGCGCTGCACCTGCTCCTGTGTCAGATCCGACATGTTCAATACAGTGTAATTACCTGTGGAACAAAGGAGGCCCAGTTGGACTTTGGAGATAAGCTCGGCTGGATCAGGGCTTTATTCAGGGGAGCGGCCGAATGAGGTGCTGGGCTGAGGGTCAAAGGGCAGCCTGGAGGAGGACACTGGTGGAGTTGGATGGGATTCAATTTGGTGGTTAGTCCTTTCGATGCGTCTCCACTGGACATCCCGCTGGCAGTAATTCTCAAGTTCGCAGCAGGCCAACAGGATTCTATCTGAAGTGATAAGACATCGATTTTAAATTTAAGATTTAAGTTGAAAAAATAGGGATGTTTTTTGTTTTTTTAACCCAAATTTGGCTTAAGCTGACTTTCACACACCAAAACCGGAAGAGGGTATTAAACTCAACTAGACTAGTTACTACTTAACTAACTACTAAAGTACTAATTAACGAGTTGCTAGCTTGCTCCCTTCAAGGTGATTTTGGGCATTACCAAAATAAATTGAATTGAACTTTCACAAACCCTTTGGCACATTGTTAATATTCACATGCATTCATTTTAAGGCTGATGTATGGCTTTAGAACAGCTTTTTTTCAGACGACAAAGTGAAACTGGGCGGTCCACCCAACCACAGACATTACAAACATTGCTAAGTGATCTAATAGACTCATACATTGCTGCTTTTACAAGATGCTCTTTGGTAGAATTTTGTTTTTTTTACTCTCTTACATCAAAAAAGTTTGATACTGAAGCTTTAAGCTGCTCTATATTACATTCATTACTTGTTAATGAAGTCCCAGCTGAAGCATATTATATACATTACAATATATAAATAATATGTATTACAATATATCGCAATATAAACTATATATCCTACATACAGGCAGAAATACTCAATCAACAAGTATTCCTGCTTCTTGGCATTATAACATTAATGTGCATATTGTATTCAAGGTATAAGAGAAACAGAGTGCCACTTCATATTTAGTGTTGTAGATTTGTATATCAATATCTGTACTTCAAAAATGTCAAATTAAAAGAAGCAAAAAATGTTCTTGATGTATCGTTCTTCATACAGCGGCAGAAGACTCACCCTCAGTCTTAACTCTAAGTAAATATCACTGGTTCCCCTCGCTAGTCTCCCCTGAGCAGCAGCTGCTCCATCTCCAATCTCTCTGTGACTGGGGAGTGCAGCTCGGAGGGGCCCTGACAGCACTCTGCTCACACCTGCTCACTCTGACCTCTCATCTGTCTCCTCGATACGGCTGCTGCCCGGCACAACTGCAGGGATTAGCATGTCTGGGGAGAAGTTAGCCAAGGGAGGAGTGTTGGGGTCCTGTCTCTCACTTGTGGTGCTGGTGGAGTGTACACAGCTGGTTGGGTTTTTGCCTTCACGTTTTTGGACTGTGAAATGGGCCAATCAGAGAAGGACATGAGGGCTGCAAATGTGCAATCTGAGGGCAAGGCAACATGTGTTTCAATTGATGGAATATATAATCTACAATGTGGACACATAGAGAAGTACACTGTTATAAAAAGCATTTGTCCATTTTAGATGGGCCTATTTTTAAAATGGCATTGAAGGGACCAGTAACAGTTCTGCAAAAACAAAACATTATTTATTGTTGCAGTTACAATTGATGCAACACTTTTCTGATCTTATGTGCCACTTAAACCTTTCACAACCACAGTTGAAAAATAGGGCTGGTTGTCAAGAAGGGCATCCGGAATAAAATCGGCGTCAAATTAATATGCAAATGAGGACGCGAGGATACACTGAAAGGAGAGAACACAAAGAACAAGATTTTACACATGTATGGGTCCTAAATAAAGATTATGCTGATTGTTTCCATGGCAACAAATGTCGGCTCATGATTTTGACGAAATACAGAAAATATAGCCTTACCAATCATACTGAACAAACAATAAAGCTTTTATTGAATATGTAATCAATGAGGACAGAAAGGCAGACAGTGTGATACTACTTACACAGCATGGACTCTTTAGTTTATTATCACTAGTGAAGCCTATGCACCGAGCTCAGAGCTTCAGTGATGAGTGCAGTGTCTTGTGTACGTGTTTTGTGGTTCCCCGACTGTTGTGATCACAGGTGTTCATTCCTCACAGTGATCTGAGCACTGACAGCTGCCGTCACAGTCTAATTGTTCACACCCCCTTGTGACGCTGAATGCATAAATCTATTCTGAGATGACAGCTGCACATGTATGTATACATGTAGTACATTCTAAATAACGGTCACGTTGCATCTCAAAAGCACTTTACATCAAGGAACCACTCCCCCATTCACACACACAGAGAGTGGGATTCGAACCACCAACCTTCAGATCTAATTATACAAATATAGATTACCACCAATATTTCTCCTGTTCAAGAAAGTGCTATTGTACCGAAGATATTTCTGAATTTGCGTACAACCTCAAAACCCTGGTAAACAAACGGCCATGACTACATGTCATTTTTGGGAACTACACAGACCAGAACATACCAGGACAATTATTTTTAGCACTATTTTCAGCAAAGCAGAGATAAAAAACTAAGATTCTGCTACCGAAGTCCTAAGATAATGTCTTTAGAAATAAAAGTATTACACAGCTGGAAACTGGTAACTACAGCGAAACCAGACACTTCCTACTGTGCGTCATGGGGATTATATATTTGTTTGATTTTTACGAGCAGCACTTCTACTGTCATTATTATTCATATGAATCCCCAGGGAAGCCTGTGAGAGATGGGACTATACCAGCCCCTCTTTCTGGCATGTCACCATGCACACACTTGTTTGGTATAGGATCTTGTTGAAAATGTTCATCCACCTGCCCCCCACCCATTGTATCTCCATATTCCCACTTTTCCAAACCCCTTTTTCTGAATAAAGAGTGATCCCGACTGTCTCCTCTCAGTCAGCCGGGTAATCAGGCTCTGCTATTTCATTTGGCTCAGTAATGAAAGCAATCCCAGTGCTTTTCACTGTAGCACAGCCCAAATAATGAGGGTTGCCCCCCCCCTTCCTCACGCCTCAGCTCGCCCCCCCGGCTGCCGTTATTGGAAGATGGGGATGTGCGAGTGTTTGCATGTGTGAGATGCTCAATTTTGCCAAATCCTTTGTGTAGATTCTTTCCGCTTTTGTGTCTGAAGAAAAGACTGTTTGATAAAATGTAATTATTTACAATAATAAGATTTAGGCTGATTTTCATTTTAATCTAATCAAAAGGTCAAATGAAAGGCATCGACAAGTGATAAATCATACAACCTGTCGTTGTTTGGTGACAGAACAATAATTTATCAGGCAACATACATAACACAAAAAAGAACAGAACACTCCAGATGGTACGCGTGTACCTCAAATACAACAACCCACTCCCGTCTACTCACACGTCAAGTACAAACTGCAAACTGGCCAGTAAACAAAGAATTCAGGTCTCATATTTCTAGACTAAACTTTCAAAATATTAATGTACGTTTGTAGAAAGATGAACTCATTGGCAAAATCAATTACTGCAATGAAAACCAAAGCAATAAACACTGATATTTGTAAAACAAAACACTAAAATACAGCAGCAAGGCAGAAATTAATAGATGGATTAGATATTAACAAGAGAAGTACAGCAATGAAGTAGAAAAGCATTACAGCAGCAGAAAGTTAAATTGTGTTAAGCAAGCACCTGATGATTATTCTGATAGAATAATCTATATTGATTTGCAGAATTGTGAATACTTACAAGATAGGTTTTAATCTGCCAATAGTAATTTTTAGATGAGATCAAGTGTAACCTTATGATAACTGACACGTTCAGTGAGTAACACACCGGCTCCAATAAAGAGATTTGTTGCAGTGTGTTGCAGTTTGTGACACATGAATCTGTTTATTGTTACCACATATAACAATATGTTGGCCACGCTTTACCTCGCTTTATGTCTGGTACAGTACTTAGAAAGGTAGAGTACATGGTATTATTAATGAGAAATGATTGATTGAAATGAGTATTTCAGGTGTTCACAAAGGATGAAACCGAGTTCTAGAAAAAAGGTCCACAGTTCAGGTATTGCGTTTCACATGAATCAATTTGATGTTAGAAGCTTGGCACAAGGAGTAGTCCACAAAAGTAATCCACCAGTCTGTCATAAAGGGGGCAATGCCCCCCATTTAACATTCAGCTGCTCCCACGCCCACTGTTGGTGCACCACAAGAGTCAGAGAGTCTGCACCAGCACCGGGAACAGCAGGGACAAGTGCTCGGCTCCACGGATCGGGAGTTTGTGTGTGGTGTAAAAATGGATGACCTCTGGGATGGTGTCGAACGGGGGGCTGTTCTGTCCCAGCACGTACTTGCCATCTTTGCACCGGGCGAACTTCATGTGCATAAAGCCCTGGCAGCTCCTGTGAAATAGAGGAAAATTAAGGGCACATAAAATGTAGGGCACATAAAACTTCCCGTGGCTATCTTTCAAAATGACGCAGTGAAAATTAGTGTCTTGATTGACGAGAGCTCTCTTCTCCTGCACTTATTGCCACATTTCCATATAAGATTTAACACTGTCAGAAATTAAGGAGCAATAGACACGATGATGGATGGACGAGTGTTATAGGAGCAGAGAAAGGAAAGTTGTGAAAATGGTCCAGCAGTGAACACATAGGACACAGGATTCTCATCTTTAGAGCCATAGCCCCCCGGCCAGATGGACTTTCTCATTAAGAGGCGGCCAACCAGTCAGTGTGTCTAAATATAGAATCAAAGGAAAGGGCGAGGAATATACTGGTCACCACTATCTTTGTTGTAGTAAACAAAACTTTAAAGGGCGCCAAAACCAAACTCTGTCAGAGAGAAAGGCGACAGCGATCCAAACAGGATGCAGCGTGTGATCGTCCCACCAGACTGTGGAGCTCTTCAGTGGAGTTGACAGCACACTTTGATCCAGCGCTGTTTGTTTGGGAACTGCACATCTCCGGATACATCACAAACTCCAGCAGGGCTTTGTTTTGTCATAAATATTCATTTTAGTTTACTTTCAGTTTGCTTTCCTCTTACAGTGCTGACTCACAATGTAATCACATTCAATATGCAACTTAGCAAGCATGTTGAAAGGGCAAATAAAAGGTTATATATGGTGACAATGCATTCCAGTATAAATTAAGAATGAAGGCATCCTGAATATGAAGATCTTATAATACAAAATGTTCATGGAATTCCCAGTTGAAGTAAAAAGGTGGGTGAAATATCTGTTTTTCTGTGAAGGACAATTCGTTACATGAAAATGATATGTTGATACGATGCGTCCTCTGGCCTTCATTGTCGCTAAAAGTGGAACTGGTGCCAACAGAGACCTTGTCGCTTGAGCATGGCGTGCTACATGTCAGACTCACTGTGCCCATGTAAATGAGTAATGCATGAGCTTGTTTATGTGTCAGCACAACACACTGGCACCCCCTTACTCCCCACTCTCCCTGATCCCCTGCTTGTGTGGCCCACAGAAGGTAATTCATATTCATTAGTGATTATGGAAAGGATGATGTGCGCGCTGAAGTGTGCTCTACCTGGCTGATTACCACTTAGAGGGCCCACGGGGAGCCATGACGGAAGAGCCAAAGAGAAGGGGCCAAGGGTGGGGAGAGGAATGATGGGAAGAGTGGTGTGGGCCCTGGACAATGGATGGGAGAAGTAATTATGTGGGAGAGATTTGAACAGATAAGCAGTACTGTGCCCTGCAAATGAGTATGGGGAGATGACTAAAGATGGCAGTGATCTAAAGTGAGTGAGAAGGCGATGGCAGATGGAGAGGAGTGTGTTTTCAGATCAGTCGCTCAGGTGGCTTAAAGCATTTCAGTATCACAGAAATGAGAAGTGGTGCAATTAAAATGTGAAGCTAAATCAATATGGGCTTGACTAAAATATAGAATGTGTTATAGTAAAATATTTAGAGGTGGGCAATATATCGAAATGTAGATAATATTGTGAATGTTGTTTTGAAGCAATGCAAAATATGAATATCAAGTTTATCAATTATAGTAAAAAATGCAGCAAAAACAGCAGATTGAAAATATAAATGAAAAAAAGAATATTGCCATATTCCTTTTTGTCAATATCGCCCACCCCAAAGACTGACTATATCAAAGTGTCTTACCGTAAGGAAAGGGAGTAGTCAGTGTGGTTGGTTTGGCTGGTCCTCACCAGGTAGCTACATTCTTTACACAGCGTTAGTAAAGCCTCTGCGTCCGACCGAGAGAGCGACCCATGGTACCATCTGAAAACAACACAACATTTTAACAATATGTTCCTTACCGACACAGAGGAGACAGCCTGGGCATGGAGGGAGGAGAGAGGGCTCCCCAAGGACAGGCCAGTGTCAGCATAAATGACAGTTGATAAGGCATTGATTAAAAAAACAATGCAACAAAAGAATGAGCCGGGGTGGAAGGGGGCGGCGTTCACTTTCAAAAGAACCGATGAATCAGCTCAAAGTTAATCGAGAGCCTGTTCACCAACTAATAGATTTAGTCAAGAGTAGAAAGTACAAAGGGTTGCACCACCACCACGACATTAAAGGAGACATATTTTCAGGTACTTAGTATTGAACTGTAAAATAAATAGATCATCATTTTACATTTTGTTCATTGTAACCGCAATATTGATCCAAAACGGCTTAGTAATAGAAACACGTCCATTGACTTCCTGTTAAAAACTGCAGAACTGATAACTTCTTCATTGTGACATTTCACTGTAACAAGCAAGGAATTGTAATTCACACGTTTTTATTTTTGACTATGTGACATTTTAGAACCCTGCACGTATCTTAATTTGTTCAAGTAATTCCAACTAAATACAGTAGGTGTAGGGGTGAAAACAGGATTTTTCTGACTAGCTCCATTTGCAGGACAAAATACATCTTTGAATAAGACATAGAGGAAACATTGTTGTAAGGATGAAAGCTCAGAAAAGTTGATTTAGCATAATAAATGCTAAATGCTCTTTAAATACAAATATCACTCATCTCCTGCTCCTCTCCTCCAGTCACTGTTCAGCTGCTGCAATGTGAAACTTCCTCTCTGTATTGTCACTCAGCAACTCTCCTCCACCCCATCTCCACCCCAGAAACAGGAGTTCACAGATCTCCCAGTTAAGGCTGCCCGACATATTGCAATAAAATAAAAATTGCAATTTCAATAGTCACACATAGGCACATAATTTCCTCTGCAAACAAAAAACATATCCTGTAGGATTATTTTTAACAACTGTTGTAGTTTATCCCTGTACAAAACATCTTCTGAAATGTGATTAGTTTAGCCATTCATATTTCAGGTCAAATGTAAATGCTCCTGGTTGTGTTTAAAATGTGACCTTTGAACTTAATCCTACTATGAAACCATAAAGCGCAAATGTAATCACAATTGCACTGCTTGTCAGAAAATTGCAATAACACATTTGCCCCCAAATTGTTCAGCTCCATCTCACAGCCTCCTTCACCACTTCTGTCGTTCAGTGTGCATTCGATAAATACTAATGGAAGCCTTTGTTTGACAGTGGTCCTGGTTTTAAATTGAAGCCGAAAAAGACCACAAAGACATTGACAGCACTTCAGTGATCATCAGGGACTAATGGAGCGGAATAATCCACAAGGTTCCTCAAGTGGATGTGCGTAATTGTTCTGGTACTACGTCTACTTGTGCTTAAAGGGTGTCACATGCCTCAATTTAATTAACAAAACAAAACAGCAGTTGACAAATAAATTACACAAATGATGTCTGAAATTACAAGACAAAAGTACGTGTCTGTTTTCTAATACTATTGTGACTTAATTAGATTTGACTTTAATCTGTCTGAACAGCTTGTTCCAGACTGCTTCACTGGAAGAAAATGTATGTAACACTCAGCATTTCTTTAAATATTAATTCTACATATCTTGCAGTAAAAGATAAATAAATAAACAATCTGCACAATTAAGATCTGGGGAGATTTATAACAAACACTGATTGCATTTGTATCCATTTACAATGGCATGGCCCAAGGTTGTTTGTTTCAGGGGGCTCGAAATAATAACACTCCAGACAAGGCCTGGCTTAATCTAATACTATGTGACATATAATCATATTCCCCTTCACGCAGACTGAAATCCTTTGTGAGAATATTACATCTTCTATCGACATTACTGAATTGAACTCTGTAGTTGAGGCATGTTTTTATTTGGTTAGAAATATTGCTGATAAATAGAACATGACAATAAGTTTACCACATGCAAATCAAAGCTGAAAGCGTTTGTTCTATAGATGAAGAAAACATCTTCCCTAAAATGTAATGACAAAAGTAGTTCAGCACAAAACAAAATA
Source organism: Chaenogobius annularis (assembly GCA_015082035.1). NCBI lineage: Eukaryota > Metazoa > Chordata > Actinopteri > Gobiiformes > Gobiidae > Chaenogobius > Chaenogobius annularis. The sequence goes on from BJKM01000672.1 coordinate 184,247, forward strand.
CACATGATACACATTTTAACATAAACAGATTACATACACCTGCTTCTCCAGAGGCAGCGCAGGGTCCACTCGCTCCCCGACCATTGTGAGTCCTTCCTGGGGCATCCGGAACTTCATGGGGCTGGACCTGGGCCCTGGGGGACGCAGGCGCTCTGTGGAGGGTGAGGAGCGGTCCCATTCTGCCCCCTCAAACTGTACTGTTGGTGAGATAGAAAATATGACTCAATCTTTGTACAGAGATCACACCAGATTAAACACCAAAGCCGGGCGTCTGCAAACTTGTCACATCCGGCCGGGGGAAAACAATCACTGCAATTGTGTTATAATATTTCCCCTGAGGCACATTTAGACAGATATTTATTTCTATTCTTCCGGGGGCTTTGAAACGATTTTGTTTTTCATTATATTCCACCCACATGTTGTGCTGGAATATTTTATAGACTCTAGTTGTATCTACTTTTGAATTGTTGTTTTTTCAGGTTAACTTTACACACGTTGTGATAACAAAATCCATTGTTAAAGGTCTTGTACCAGTTTTGAATCCTAGGTGAAGAACATGTTTCAGAATCAACTGCAGCTCTGCTCGATACTGGGCATTATTACGATATGCGATGCGGCTGTTAAGTGCTGTGATATCAATATTACTGCAATATTTCAATGAAAACAAATATGTTCATGTCTTAATGTATTAGTCAAACCTTATCAAAATAAAAACTCGAGGTTAAATTAGATTAAATAAGGGGGAAAAATCTGCCTTTTTCAATGGCTTCATTTTAGAAACAGTATATTTCTATCAGATGGAACACCCTGGTGTTATTGCGGTATATTTAGTTAGTTAGTAAATTGATTATAGTGGTAAAATATATTGCGATATCGATATTTTTGTGTTATATTAATTTGTGCAGCCCACATTCATTTATGCAGCCCTAAACTGCGGCCACTTCTCTCACTGTGATGTTGAACCATGACAGAGAAACAACTCTCTGGAATAGTCAAAGGCAGTTGCTTCCTCATGGTTCACATCCAACAACATGTCTTTAAATGTACAGGCAAAGTCATTCGGTCTTACTGTTTAACAAATCGTTGTTTCTGAAAAGACTATATGGGATTAAAGATGTTTTCCAAAACTAGAAAGACTGAGATTTTCCTGAGAATGTCTTAGTCCCCGACACAGTGGAATCCAGCTGCAGACAGGTGGAGCAGATGCAGGTCACAGGGGGTAAAGGTGAAGAAAGAACAGATGCAGGACAGCAGATCGGGACAATGACGTTGGGGTGACTCCATGTTATGGGCTCAGAAAGGAGAGACAACAGTGTGGATGGGTCAGAGGTCAGCTCGCTCCGCCTCTACGGGGAAGATAGGACAGTAGCAACAGCAGATGGGTTTGAAATATCGTTTAAAAGGGGAGAGGTATGTGAAAAGGAGAAGGTTTAGTTGACAATTTGACTATTCTTACAGTACAGTAACTGAGTAAGTGAACCCAGAAACATATACGAGGGGAGAACATAAAAAAATAAAACTAAATGGATGTATCAGGAAGCAATGTAACATAATCACACACAAAATGGAATAAAATACAACTTTCTGTAACAGCTGAAGTCAAAATTACATTTAAAAGGATCAATAACAAATCCTTCAGGCATGAGTTAAAAGATGACAGAGGAAGTTCAGAGTGCGGGGGAGTAATGCTTCATATATTGAGCTCCTGAGAATGGAAGGTGCACTCACAGACAAAACCAAAAAAAGAAGCTCATTATCTAGTCTATAAGGCAGCTATCTAGTGGAACAGTCATTAGGAAACTCTCAGCACAAACGGACACACATTATGCAATTTGCCTGGTCCGCTCCACTCTTCCAGCCCCGTGTGCACAGCTAAAAGGGATTACAAAACAAATAAAGGAAAGGAGGATGACGTCTTAATGAGGCGACAAATCCAAAGACCCCTCAGGCCTGTGACTTCAAAGGCCGTTTGAATGGGCGTTTTGGTGAGCGACCCGGCCTGTACATACATGGCTCTCTCCTTCCCTGGTTAATTATTTAGCAGGCAGACACACTCCGCCACTTTCTCTGGCTCCCTGTGAATTATTGATGAATGGTGCGGTACAATGGCCCCATCTGGAGCACCACACACCTCCGCCAAAAGCCAGGATTAAAGCCTGTCCTGGCACGGCTCAATTGAGGAAAGCAGGGGCACAAGCATGTCCATATTTAGACACTTGACCCTCGCTAAAGACACCACTGACACACTCTGCTGGGGGCCTTTACATCCAATGTCACACCTATGATTCAATGGCCAATGACAAAAGCAACACATTTAGACCTCAAAGTAAGAATGTCCAGTAAAGTAGGCAAGAACACAGTGGGACTTCTGGCTGGACTTTTAATGTGAACATTTTAATTGTGTATTAATTATTTATGTGTCTAATTTTTTCGAAAGCTCATGGAAAGAATGACCATAAGTCTCTAGTCTGTAGCAGCAATACAAGACGGGGAAAAAAACAACAACAAAAAACCACGTGACCCAATGATAATATTTAAGAATAACAACTTTTGCTTTGTGTTGAAAATTACACCTAAAGTGTTTTTATTATCAGTGTGGTATTGAAAATAGTATCGAAATCAAGTATGAAATTTCAGTATCGTGAGGCAAGACAATTTTATATTGTCAAGACAAGACAAACAAGACAAGACAATTTTATTTAAAGGTTCACTATGTATTTGTTCTGTGGAAGAGTCCGCCACCTATTATCCCCATGGAGATATTAATACTTTGCCTGGAATGTTCCACAGTATGGCATCAAACAAATCTATTGTTATATTTATTCTACTGTTTTATTTGTTAATAATAACTTTTTACAGTGAGTAGGAATACCCCTCCACAGATCGGCCCTGTAACTCAGCCTGGTATTATCACCTGCTTGTCTCCATGGGTAAAGATATAGATATGTGTAATGCCATACTGTGAAACATTCTAAGCAAATCAATAACATCGTTGCAGAGATATAAACATTGCGGGACCTGCACCAGTAAAATGGCATAGTGTACCTTGGTAAAGATGTATTTAATTATTTTTTCATCTTAAGCATCTGCACCCCAGTGCTACATGTAAAACGCAGGTGAACGCTTTTCAGTCACTAGCCATCAATAATGCAGCCTCAACTACTTGCAACCATTACTACAAATGATCCCAGCGGGAGGACGTGCGACTCCACGTTCCTTTTTGTACACACCTCTTATAGGGTGAATGACAGGAGGTTTTCTGAGCACACCAACTGTTTTCTATGCCCATGAATAAAAAGGGCACACAAAGACAATTGAACGGCTTCATTAAGTCCATTAACGAAGACATCTGTTTTTCTCACAGCTCTGGCATCTCACAAAGACCTTCTGCCACAACTACACAGACCCCATAAGGATGCACTAACAACATTTTGTGCCACAACAACAGAAATCCATACTTTATTGTTTTGGGGATTTTTTATTTCATCACACCATAACATTTTGCTAGTCTTATCTTTCCTGCAGTATTTCAGGATTTAGTTCATAACACAGATCATTTTGTATTCAAGAAAGTAGTATGCCTATGCAGCGCTGACCAGGCTCTTTGTTGTTTGAGATCAGACAAAATTCTCCCTTTAATTTATTAATTTGATCAATACTGAATAATGAAATAATAGTTAGGTGGCCCTATTGTGACAACTTTAAGCAAACTCATAAAACATAAATGCACACTGGTCTCATGGGTCTCATTGAATGTTGTTCTATTTTACATATTGCACATTGAAATTGAGGGCCAGTATTTAAATGTAATATTCTTTATTTCACCTATTGCCCTATAAGAGGGGCATTACATCTTTCAATCATTTCCCTGTCTCATCTCTGCAGCCCTGCTCCATCAGCTCAGTCCATGCGTCTCATATTGCAGTACAAGGGGGAATCATGAAGGACATGCCTTTTCATTACCGTCAGAGAGGGTTCAAGAGAAGGGAGGGGACAGAAAAAGCAGCGAACGTCAAGGGAGAGAAGGGGAAATGTAACGAAGAGAAAAAGAGGGCAGGAGTGAGGGAGAGAGAGTGACAGGGGTCTTTCCTCTGTGCCTGCAAATTGAAGAAGAAGCCGATCTACACATATGGCCCAAGGGTGTGCTTATTGTTGGGCAGAGAAAACACATGCCACAAACGGAAATCACAATCATTTTCTTTCCTCTTTTTTCTGCCTACATATTTGTCTGTCACGCAAACACCACTTCTCCTTCGCCTTGTACTGTTCTGACACACACACCATCTGTCAAGGTGTCTCTTTGCAAGCGTTGCTGAAAACTGCTTTTGCTTTGGAATCCATTAGCACTTAAAGCACACTTCAGCATTCTGCTTACACTCCCATTACCACAAAAGGATAAATCAAGGCTTGCTAATGACAAACTCCGGCGTTTAACTTTCAATTACATCTAATCTTACAATCCCAATAAGACTGTAAAAACATAAAATGTAATGCCTCTCTTTGTTAAGTCAAAACTTATGGAGCTAACTAAATATCAGAGCTAACTTGGCAATTGAGAAGAAACAATAGTGAAACAATAGTGCTGATTGATCCTAGTTTCTGTAAGACAATAAATTACATTCATTTCCCTCTGATTATTCCAATTATGTGGCCAGAGCTCTTCCCACACCAACTGGGGCACAGACTGGTGTATACATTATCAGATGGTATGATATGCAGACTTTATCACAAATGCAAGCAGACAACCTCAGATTTAAACACATTCCTTAGTTGTTGCCACTCTATTACAGTTTTTATTGTCCACACGATGCAAATGGCACAAACCTGGACAATATAACACAAAAAAATGACTATATATCTCAAACGCAATACCTGGAGAGCTCATTCATCTGTTCATTATAGGTGAGAGAGTCAGATAGTTAATGACTGGTGTCCCTCATTAGCTCACTAATTGGCGGTGAATGGCTGCAGGGTCACATGCACACTGCTGGACCCTCTATAGTCTATAGACTGCAGCAAATTAATAGCTGGTGTAATTTGGGTTGGAGGGGGCCAACTGGTGACAGCTGTCTAGTGCTATACAAAAGGGCACCAGGCTGAATGAAATGTGTCATGACCAAGACCCTTTAGGGACCGTTGAGAATGCCCTCTGTTAGAGAAACACAATATATCAATTCAAATGATGATACATATCTTTATCACTTATAAAATGACTTTCATGCCAGGTTACAGATGGAAGGACATCTAAAAAAAAATTTACAGCAACAGCAACAGCAACAGCAACAACAACAACAGCAACAACAGCAACAGCAACAGCAACAACCGCAACAGCAACAACGACAACTAATTATTCATAAGAACATTACTCAGTGTGGATGAATTCATGTTTTTGTCTCCTTGCTGACTGTACAAAATTGTACAAATATCTATCTAACTATATACTGTGAATTGAAACCCGATACTTAGAAAAGTTGACAAGATCGCCATCTACAGTGCGTCTTTTTCAGGACAGTATCTCAGGTGTGGGAAAGTAAAAAGGCCCCCTCGTCCCGGTTTAAAGTCCCATGGGCCCATTTCTGTCAGGCTGCAGAAATGGTAGCACCAAAACCTGTGTAACATGTGTCACAGCAGAAAAATAAATCTCACACATTGTCTTTCGTGCAGTACCAGTGATTTATTTACAATTTTGCAATGTTTTGGTCCATGGTCTTCATCAGGCAAAAAATGTCCTTTGGTAAATATTAATCACAGTAACATCACGTGACAACTTCTGAAGAAGATTGTGAGAGAGCAGTCTAACCTACTGTGAAGGGAACAACAAACAAACTCTGATCAGAAAAAATAACCTTTAAAATAAATGATCAGAAGACCAAATGAACCTCTTTGTACAATTATCGTGTACATTTTTTATTGTATTTAACATTATCGTTCACACAGCCATGTCCATGAAATATTAAAAGCACACAGGAACAAATGAGTATTGTTCCTGTTATTCAAAAACTAGATCATGTATGCTACAATTACATTAACAAAATATGCTATATGAATCATTAGGGATTACGTACAGAAGAATTGAAATCTACGCAATACACGACTAATCTACATATAATATGCAGCAACTACCATCAAACTCCCCTGTGCTAATTTGTGCCAACACGAGAATCCTCCCACCTTTAATATTTGGTGTGTGTGATCGTCAGAACTGGAATAAAGTAGTTGTGAAGCCACATGTGAGATCTCTTGTGTGTGTGAAGGCGATGATGAGGCGAGGACTTAGTCAGTGCTGGCAGATCACGATGCCCCCTTTGCCCCCTGTAGCAGGTTATCTGAGTGAGAGTGTCACATCCACAGGGGGGAGGAGGGGGCTGTCAATGCATGTGCATGTGTATGTGTGTGTGTGTGTGTGTGAGGGAAAGCGAGCCTGTAGTAGTGGTGGATGACTGATTGCATGTACCACACTGGTCCTGCCTCCCCCTTCCCCTCCCTCAGCTTTACCTATCCGCAGCCGACATCCATTAATTCTCCTCAAGCCCCTCCCTTCTGAACCACAGGGCCTGTGCTGCCACTAAACCTACAATATAACCTTGGATGCTGCTGTCTTCTTCCCCACAGCCAGCTTTCAACACAGCCTTGCCTTCAATATATTTTCAGTATTCTTTTTTTTCCCGCGACATTCCCATCCTCCAACAGCTGCCCTTCCACAAATGTGGGCTGTACCCAGCTAAAGCTGCACTGGCCTGGGAATATGGATTAGATGCGAGAATCGAAATAGTGTTTGAGTTTACACTTCAGCGCTTTGGTCCGCGCAGACGGACAACACGCCAAGTGCAGAGTGCTGACTCCGAATGGAACCAAACAACGCTTCAAAGAGTGGGAGATGCGCAAGTGTTCCCCTTCACAGCAAGCCTTAATGCATGAGGACAAATCAGCTCAAGCACAAAGGTGGCTTTAAGAAATACTAAGTTCAAAGAAGCTAAGAGGTAACAGCTGTAAGTCCAGATCTAAATAGCTTTTATATCTTCAATTTCACTTTTGATGCTTTCTCTAATGTGATTTAGCCATGACTGAATGAAAATGTGTGCTGACCATGATTCTTATTAGCAGTGGATCAGTCACACATTTGCAGGCATATAATTAGAGCAGACAGGAAGCAAAGCAAGTGAACTGAGAATGAGACTGGCTTGATTTATTATCCATCACCTTGACCTTGGTGACTTGGAGACGCAGCTCAATTAAGTCTATTTGGCCGGCCATGGCTTAAACTGATCTACTTCTCACAGAACTCTCACTCTAGCTCCATCCAACTTAAAAAAGACCAAAAAAACAAACAAAACATGAATACATCAAAAAGTTAAATACATCTTCACCACAGCATATTGACCCTCCATTGTTGTTGACCATGCGTTTACTGTCAATCCTTCCCACATGGACAAACAGAGGCAAAAGACAACTCTGTCAACACTAATGATCGTCTGGGTGAGGGCTGTAAGTGCGGTCCATCACATGTGAGGGAGCAAGAAATCAATAGGTACCAAGTGGTGGTTAAATATAGCAAGGGGAGACAGATATACGTATGTCATTTAAGAGCTGAGGCAGTGAAGGTCACAGAAACCTTTGTGTAAAAAAGGATTTCAAAATCTATTAAAAAGAAAGAAGACGGAGAACATTAAAGGTCAGGATGCCTAGATGAGTATTTTATTGTGGCCAGTCAGCAGCAAGGGTCTGTGTGCTCATGGGAGACGGTTTGACCTTTGATAACGGTGCCCTTTTAGACTGGGTTTTACCTATTTAACTCATTCTTTTCAGAGTTGGTTTATAATATGCAAAGGCTTTCAGTTACCATTTTAATAATACATTTTCAATGGGGAAATAGTTTATAGTCAACAAAAATAACAAATTACTACCATTATGGTAACTGACAACCAATTCACTAATGCCAGTGACTGGTAAGAGCTACTTGCTTCTTTGCTTCAAGAGGGCAGGGATTTGAACACACACTATGTTTACATGCAGAACTCAGAGGGCACTAAACAACCAAAATCAATCGTCTTCGCCCCAAACCCTGTGAGACCTCTGGTATTCCAGTCTACATGCAGCAAAAAAAAAACAATATGCAAAGATGCGAGCGGCTGCTGAGAGACGTTCAGGGTTGTCTAGTAATTTAGCATTAGCACCAAAACGAGAGCGTACCCCTCCAAACACATCTAATATTTTTGTGGTGGTTCTTACCGTGTGTAGTTGAATGCTTCTCTTAATCTGCTCCTAATGTGATTGTACGGCACTGTTACATGCAGCAGCAATACGACTAAGCTCAGACTATGATATGTTATTGCGATCGTCAATGAAGATGCCTCTATTGTACTTCCCGTGTTTATAAGCATTTTGAAAAATGTGTTTAAAATTGACTAAGTCACATGTAGACGTACTGACAGAAGATATCATTTTTGTCGTGCATGGGGCTGGCATAAAAAGTATATTGCACGTGCCACTTTTACAATATGGCACTTTTGCAAGAATTTGCCAAAGATAAGACTCACTTTTGCGTTTTTGTCATTATTAATAATAATACAGGCAGTTTTTTTTTTGCTCACCGGCAAAAGCTTTAGAGATGTGGTCTTTCTTCCACTCCCAGGGCTGGTCATACTCATCCGCTGGTCTCTCATCATCTTGGGGAAGCCTACTGCTCTCCTTGCTCTCGTCATAGTTATCGCCGTACATCAAGCCGAGCCGATGGCCCCGCTCGTCCTCATAAGGCGTATCATAGAGCTGCACTCCTCCACGAGATCGCCCTCCTCCAGGACCACGCTGTAACTCTGCAAAAATATTCAAAAACAAGATCAGACACAGAAAACAACACCGGTATTGTAATTCCCCAAACAAAACATTGATGAATTTGTTTTATAGAAGTAGAACAAAGAGCCCCAGATGTTGCTATAATTAGAAAAATAAAGACACAAATAACATTTTCATTGTTTGGCAGGGGCTCAGGATCTCATATGGGGGACTTAACAAGGCCTCGAGCGAGATGCTGAGAAGCAACATGGCAGAGGACCCCCCCCCTCTCGTCCATTAGATTCACAGCAGTAATCGAGTTCTGCTCATAACGGGATCCATGTGTTCCTGTTAACATTTTTATTACAATCTCATTGGGTTCCAACCCCACACACTCACACACACACACACACCTACACCTCACTATGATGTTGAGATCAATATGGTGATGAGATGAACACAATTCAGATTTATCAAATTCATGTTTCAATGCAAGAAATATTTTATACATGCTCTTTATCACATTGGGACTAAAGAGCATCTCGTTAATGCTTAGCTGGGATACAGGGTCATACACTGCCAGACAGCCATTTACTCTCAAAAGTGAACTTGTAGAGAAGGACTAGACTTATCATAATTTATTAGTAATATCTCGAGATTCAAGTTTTATAAACCACTGTGCATTGGAACAGATATTGGTATTATTGTTGTTGTTGTTGTTGTTTTTTACAGTACATCATAGAAAAGTTTGTCATCTAGAAATTTTTTTCCAAATAAAGACATTTCAACTTCCATCCAAAAGTCATTTTCAATCTAAGGAGCTGGTCAGATAGAAAATTACTTTGGTTTCACTGGATCCCTCCCTGATGAATGAGGGATTATACCTTTTATATTATATTTTATATTTTGTGTAAACCATCAGAATTAAAATGCACAACAGCACGAAGACTCTACTCCAAAAGATCAAAGGTGGCTGCAAAGAACAAAACCATAAGCTTTTTGCTGTACCTCTGGGTGCATAATCAATCAGGCATGACATAATCACCACCGACAAAATGCAGGCATTACATTCAATATTTTGGACACCTGTTGGTTGAAGGGGGTCATTTTGTTAGTGTCTACAACTATAAAGTCATTTTCGATCTAAATTGATTAAAGCTGGGATCTTCTTAAAAGGTACAATCCTTTGCACAAATGACTGATTGACTACAGTGAAAGGTGGATAAGAGGAACTTTAACCTTCACACAACACAACAAGACCAGACACTGTGATTGGTCAGAGCTGTTATCACCATGGAGACAGAGTGGTGGCCCTGGGGAAAGCCCCTGGGGTTATAAAGAACAGACTGAAGGGGTAAATGGAGACTGGAGGGGTGAGAGGAGTAGAGAAGGGGCGAGGATACATCACAAAGACGAGGGAGGAGGTTTGGGGGGGGGGGCTGTCACTGTTTGATGTTAAGTCATTGAGACAGAAGCACGGCGGGGCTCAATGCTCTTCTACCTGCATTGGGAGCACACAGCGTCAGTGACAGCCTGGAGATGGAGAAGATGAAGGCAGGACGATAAAAACAGGCGAACATAGGAAATAAAATGAGAAATTCATAAGGAACAAGCGGCGGGGGAAATTAAATTGCATTTTATATAAAGATGGCGGCTCTGAGGAGTGGAAAAGGCTGGAAAGTGTGTTTAGCTATATATATTAATTCAACCAAATTGTACTTTGATTTGACCAAAGTAGTAACAGCATTTTTTTTATTCTGAAATTGCAATGGAAAAGCACACAGGTGTCTTCTCAGGACACTTTAGAACGCATTATTATTCTAATCTCACTTCTGCTGCGCCACTCTCCTGTGTCTCTAATGAGCAAAAGCCAACGAAGAGTGGCAGACAAAAGGGAACAGGGAGACAGGCTCAATTCAAAGTCAATGAAAGAGCTCCGACATTGGTTCACCAAAACGCTCTGCCATCATCGCTGTGAACCTAATCGCTCCTATGGCTCCATCCAGCTGCGCGTAGAAAGATTTCCTAGAAGACTCCTATGGTGAAGATGCAGCTTTGATGAGAATCCACAAATTACAAAGTCAATAAAAAGGAAAAAAAGCTGAAAGGTAAATTGAAAAAAAAATTAAAATGGACCCCTTGGAGAACTCTTGAGATGAGGAGATAAATTGTCCAACACTAACGTTTTACTGAGATACAGACAGCATTGGGAATGGGCAGCAATAGATGTGACTAGTAGAAAGACGGATATAGTGACAGATGGGATCCAAATAAAATAGAAAAACTATAAGATATTCTCTCCTTAGTTTGCCTAAATCAAGGCTTTAAAACATCCATTACTGAAGTTTGCAGCAGACGCTTTTGTTTTAGAACAAAGAGACTCAGAACAGGAAGAAATAAACAAATGAAGATGTTGACAGTAATAGCCTCTGACAGTGAATAAGTTTTAATGCACTTAAAACAACCTAATAGTGTACTGGATAGTTATGGGTTTCCATGTCAGCTTCATTAAAAAGTTATAAAATGTCTCCTCTCATGAAGTCAGTTGACATAAATAATTCCTAAAGAGATTGGACATTGCACGCTGTCAACAAAAAGGATAAAGAAAACTGCGAGTGTATGGCGCAGAATTCACTCTGCACTGACCTGTGATGACCCTCTGAGCTTCATAAGGCTCCATGTAGCCATTGTTTTCACACGGCACAAGTCCAAGTTCTGGGTCCACTCTATGGTCCTGACGTGCATCGAAGGGATCAGAATAATCTGTGTCCCCGGCCAGAGGAGCAGACGGCACCACCTGAAGGACGGGAGTGCAGTTTCTCAAAATAGGAAATGAAAAGTGTCACACAACATTAACTTAACACCCCTCAGGATATCTCAAGTCTTCTCTGAAGATGTAATACAGACATTTTGTTGCCACGAGACATATTTCCATTCAGTGTTTTTCCAATGGTTTGGAACACATTTTTTTGGGACAAAAACTAGGATTTAGTACTCAGCAGTAGCAACTATGTGAGCCATGTAAGAGATTAGTTTATTCTATAACGAGCAGCATTCTGTATTCAATAATATATTTAAGATATGCAGTTGCAAAGTAAGTAAACCTTGAGTATCTATAGAAATAAACATTTATACTGGATCATTTAGTAATAATATGATTGCAATAGAGCAGAACAAAGGAGGACAACTTCATTTTTGATCATTTTTTGGAGAGATTCTGAATGAAAACGACAGCTCTGAACAGAACCATGTCTTTACAAGCCATTACATCTCTATTCAAAGGCACATTGAGCATCTGCAGGTTCATGAAAAGATTTTCCAATTCTAATCCCATGATAATTTGCACCTTTACTTGGCGGCACCATTGGTAATTAGCAGCTATACTATAAAGGGCACCCCGGGAGCTAAATTGTATATTGGTTACCATGGTAAAACTGAATGCAGCATAGCATGAAATCACCCTGTCTGAGACTGAAGGTAAATTTGTTGGCTAAAGAGAGGTGAACACAGAGGGCTCAGAGTCACAGAGGACTGAAGTAGGAGGAAAACTGTGGTTGGCAAACTGACAGCCACATGGGCATGTTGTCAAATTGTGCACACCTACAAACATCTACCCTTTGGAAAAGTAATCTCTAATTTTCCTCTCACTTTGACAAAGGAAATAATTGTTGGAAAAAAGCAACCCCAAATTACATTGAAAATGGCTCTAATCCCAAATTGCTGCTGTAACAGGTTATTGACGGAGGCAACGCATCCAGATCTGCATTGGTAATTAGAGCAAGGATGTTGTTCCCACAGATCCTGGAGAATTAATGAGCGGAAAAAGTACAGTGGAGGAGAAATAGCAATTGACTTGAATTTGTAACAAGCACATAAAGTTCTTATGCTGTTCTGAAAGTATTATACAGAAAGAAGTGAACTTTCCAAGTTCACAATTTCAATGTTAAGGTTTTGACAAGAAAAGCCATCTACTATTAGTATTCATTTGAACAAATACAATGGGCTCATTTAATCATGTCCATAATAATAATAATAATAATAATAATAATAATAATAATAATAATAATAATAATACTTTATTGTTTTTTATTTTTTTTAATACTATAGTTTGTATTTCTGCTTTGGCTTACAACTATTTGACTGCTCTTTTAATGACTGTGTGTATATAATTTTCCATACAACACACTATAAGGGCAGGACACTGTGCTGTAACTGTATTATAGCTCTCTCTTATATATCTCTGTGACACACCATGCACTGTACAGCATTAGTGTATATGGTCCCTGTGAACATGTGATCATTCGGGGTCTCTCAGCTTGCAAAACCAAATCTGATTTATTATTTATGGCAAAACATAAACCCCGGAGACGGTGACCCTCTCCCATTCACCGTTCTACTTGTGCTATCAATAATACTTCCTTCCATCTGCTGTGACAAATTTATGGGACGCATGGGATCTGGAGTGATTTATGCAAACTCTGTATTTTTGACACTCATTTTCAGTGCACTTGCTTGTGGATCAATAAAACTGTCACTATGCGAGAAAAAGTAGGAGTGGCTTTTTAATTCTGTCCCACTGTCTGCTTTTGTCATTATAACTAAAACCTGTTCCTGAATCTTGACAAACAGAAGGGACAGTCAAGTCTCTTACAGGTTCTTGTTGCTCTTCCAAAGAAATGGTGCTGAGAAGGATCTTTGTGCGACCCAGCTCTTGAGAGTCCACTTTGATAAGTCTATGCTTTGGTGACTTGCTGTCCCCAATGGTCTTCATAGGTGATCCATAGACAGGGGTGGCAGGGTCTGAGGCCCCTGATTCGCCCCTGGATTTGCTTTCAGACTCCTCATAGGGGTCCTCAAAATCCAGATCCCTCTGGAGGCGGTAAGCTTTGAGAATCTCACTCTCAGTGTAGTCCGGAGTAGGAGGCTGTGGCGGCACCTTTCTGCTTCCAAAGCTTAGATAGTCCTTGAGCCACTTGGCCATCACTGCTGTAGTTTAAAGCTGCTCAAAGTGGGGTAGAGTGCGGCTGCAGAGGGGACACAACACAACGTGGTTACTCACGGATCTCATTCTGTTCAGACGGTCCAAATTTTTAAAAATGCTTTACGTGGTGAACTATTATTATCCACAAACCATGATCTTTGTGTAACATGTGTATAAAACAACTTTCTCTTGGCCCTATGCAGACGCACAATGCGCTTTCAACACCAAACTGCACCAACAGCTGGCTCTAACGCACTCCTTTTGTTTTACGGAGCAATCATGTCTGGCATCTGGACTTTGCCCAAAGGCAGCAATTACAACTCAGATGAGCAATAAAACACAGCGTTAACGCGAAAATAAGGAAGCAAAGGCGATTTTTATGGATAATATGAACATTACGCACATCCGCAGATGCACTCTCCAGTTGTTGGTATTTACCCAGTGTCTCTCTAGATGTTGTAGTATAACATAGTAGACGTAAATGAGCCATAGCCATACATGTAAATATGAGTCTAATTGATTCTTCACTATTCTCCTTCATTGAAACAACGCTGTGTTGTGTATCCAAACCTGATTCAGTCCACTCGCCTCTTCGAGTGCTTGATCTCTTCTTTCTGCATGTCGATGTAAAAATCGACAAGGTAAAACAAGAAAAGAAAAACTCCAGCCCGAGTTACTTTTTATTCCATAAAGCATCAACAAAGGGCACAGACGCTTCCGTGGCGCAGGCAATGCGCGCGGTTCCCGGGGACTCAAGCCGCTGACAGCAAACGTGCGAGTGAATCTAGCGACTCAACAGCTCCGAGACAAACTCAGCCAAGCGATTAAAGGGGAGGTGCTTGGTTCCCAAAGGAATATCCTATTCCCTGTTGCAGTCAGCAGAGCGTTCATTCATTGAAATATCTCCACATGATGGCACACTACAAGCCCGAGCAACAGATACTCAGGGCTTTCAAAAGGCATAAGAGGAACAAGACAAAAACACAGGGGAAAGCTCTCACGAATCTGCCACGAAGTGCATTATTTATTCACATGACATCACTGGAGACATCCAGGAAAGCCTGACTTCATTCATGAGTGAAAGAGTGAAGGGCTTGAACCTCAATAAAATGTTTTTGTCTTCTTTTAAAAAGTGTGAAAAAGGGAAATCCTTTTGCTCTCTCTCCGTTTTTTGCTGTTATAAAAGAGTACAACCTTGTTCTGGGATGACTGGTATGTTAAACCAGAATTGTTCTGTTTGTTGTTGTGGTTTCATTAATTCTGTGGGTAATTTACACAGGAATTGGTGCCAAAAGTTAACATTGTATCAATAGTCACAATAGGAGTTGCAGTGCTATAGTAATAGTAGAAGTATTTTCTTACTTACTTCGTACTTTACTGTTATTTTACCCATTTGTCAGTAGCAATTCCATATTTCTTCTTTTGTAGTTCTTCCATCTATCAAAATGCATCTTTAAACCATACACAATGGGACTGAAATAATTTTTTCTTGAAACCCATCCTCATCGTTGTCCCATTGTCCACAAGTCCAGATCTATAGACCGTATGAAAATGTGCCAAAGTGTGGACGCCCTGATTTTGTTAAAGGATCATAAATGCCTTTTTCTTTACGACACTCACGAGCTCACTTTCTCTCAGGATTGGGATGCAGTCTGGATGAGGTCACCAGGCTGGAATCTCCACCCTCCTCCCACTACCACTATCACCGCCACAACAACCATTAACATTATCCCATCAAGACCTTCACATCTCCCTCCTGCACACCGCTCCAGTATTCACTAAACACTTACGCTCTATGCAGGAACTAGGCCTCAAGAATCCAATACGAGAGGGGCAATGAAATCCAGAGCACCCACACTGGTCCAGTCCAATCAACACTGGAGTAAATCTCTGCACGTCCCATGCTCCTGGAAGCAATAGAAAAAATAAAAAAAAGTCATCACATCACATTACATTACATTTGCAAACCTGAACTTATTATTATTATTTGTTTAGGACGTGCATGTTAACGAACTTACATGAGATACAAGCTGTGAAGACACCAGAATCTGTATTTTCTCTCACAAACACACTCTCAATCATACACCAGCAGACATGGACAAGGCAAGGTGGGTGACGTGTTTTTAACTGAGTCAGGTGTGATTATTGTATTTGAATCGTTCCTGTATAGAATACAATGAAATGGTCAAAGGTGTCAGAATAAGAAAATAATCTACTTTTCTGTCCAGTTCAAAAATGTAATGGAGAGGAAAGAACAAAAACCTGCTCTAAAATGTAGTGAAGTAAAAGTAAAAAGTAGCCTATCCATTGTAAAATTCACTGCAGCAAAGTAGCCTACAGATACATGAAAAGTCCACAGCAAGTACTTCGTTAGCCTACTTTCAGTGAAAGCCAGTGGCCTGATAAATGAAATGATTACTATTAAGCATAACAATTGTATACTATATCTACAAGCATAAAAAGAACAGATGCGTTTGCATAAAAGATTTAATTCATGCCTCAAGGCACTACAGGCTTTTCTAATGGACCAACATTTAATATCTGAACTTTATTTATGGATGTTAATTTTAATATTAGTATGAAAGCAATTAGACACAAATTGCACCTTAGTGGTTATAAAAAAAAAGGTAGTGTCCTACATCACCTATCCTTTGCATGTGCTGCCCTCACTCGGCTCCATGTCTGTACTACAACTTCAAAACATACATAAATAACAGCCTAACGACAAAATAGATTAAAAAAAAAACATTCTTCTGATCAGTACAATATAGTCTTTCTGCCAATATAGATCTCTGCATCTATTGCCTCATGAAAACAAGTCTTTTTACTTACCGTGCTGCAGGCCAACGTATGCCAATAAACGTATACCTACAAGGACACTTTTATATAGTAGCGTCATATGTAGTGTAACCATTTCGATTATACTCAAGTAAAATGTTTAAAACAACGACAACGAGCATATAATTCCAACGTGTTTCTAAAAGTGCGCACATGTGGACGGTTTACGTACGTCCTATCCAATCAAACGCGGATGCGGAAGTTTGCCTGTACCTGATTGGTTTACAGTTTTGGGGGGCGGGTTAAACAGTTGCTTCAGCACAGCACATCCGCACGAGCCTTTCAGCATTTCAGTATTTATGTAAGGTGCCAGAGGTTAAAATAGTCTGCATTTTATAACAACGTGTCATCAAAAGGTAAGCAATTTCTTTAAAAAAAAAGTCTATTCTAAATATGTAGTTGCATTAATAACCATTGTGTAACACGTGCCTCCTTTTAGAATCAACACAAAATTGTTTCCCCCCCTCATTAAGACTTAACTTTGAAATCGACTTGTTAAACCATTATGAAGAGTTTGAAGGCAAAGTTTAAGAAGAATGAGGTAAGTGCACCTGTGGAACATGCATGGATTCATTGCCAAATGTAAAGTATTAACATGGTTTACTCTTTGTATAAATTAAAAAGGCTCATTCAAATTACAGTTGTAAATAGTCATTGATAATCCCACATGTGAACGAGGGGTAGGGGGATTTAGTGTCATGAGCAGCAGCAGGGGAGCAGCAGCAGGGGAGCAGAGCTGTGTCCAGACTACTGCTATAGCCACGGCTCTCAGGTGGCATTCAATTATTCAGGTGTATACGCACACATGCACACACACACACACACACACACACACCGCACACATGCACACACACACACACACACACACACACTCACACACGCACACGCACGAATGCACACGCACACTCACACACTCACACGCATGCATGCACACACACACACACACACACACACACACACACCCTCACACACACGCGCAGACACACACACATACACACACAGAATGGTATGCTTTCCTCCTGTTAGGGTCATATACCTTAAGTTAACAAATAACTGGCAAAACTGGCAATTGTTATCTCTACCAACAGCCTATATTTTCATGTGTATGCCAAATGTGGAACGCATTGTTAAATATTATCGTTCTGGTTTGTTTTACTTCATGTTATTTGTCACATTACCCTATAAATGGCCAGGATCAGGCAGGGAATAGCTTATCTTGCGAGTTTCTCCTATTGTGCTGAGTCCTCGAATCAAACAGGCCCAGAGTCGGCAGAGGAACCGATCTCATCAGTGTCTGGACCAGGAGAGAGCCATGCAGAATCTGACAACACAATTGAATAGGGAGATGTACAGAGCTGGCGACTAAGAGAAGCTGGGATTTATTGGGTCATAGAAGGAGGACAGTATATTTTTGTAAGAGAGAAGAGCGGCGACTGAACTTGAGGCAGGATGTCTCTGCTGGCTAATAGGATGCGGTTTTGGTTGCAGTGTGAGTTGTACTCGTAAGCAAAGACTCTCTAAAGCTAAGGAAGTTATATGGATTTAAGCATGGCTTTTCTAGCGTGTATGTATACACGACTAAGTAAAACACTTGTTTAGTACTTTTATCTATAGATAGACCTATATGCTAACAGTATGGATGCTCAAAAGCCTGCTTTTAGTCTGATGAAGTGCTTGTGCCCATGTTTCACCCTGCTGCCGCTCCATGTATGTATTCTCTTATCTTTCTTAAACTAAATACACTTAACATTCACACATCGATTAATATATTTTAACTGTGGGAAATGATTTTGAATTGAGAAGGCATTCATTGTTTGTCATGTTATGAGATATGTTGTTTGGTATCAGATTCCACTGTAAAGGATCAGTGTGATGACAGTCCTCTGACCTTACCCTTTAGAGTCAGGACTGGAGTAAAAGTGATGACAGACTTCTGCAGGCTGTAGAGCAGAATGAGCCTGACAAAGTCTCAGCTCTCATTGCTAAAAAAGGTCTGTGTCCAACCAAGCTGGATGCAGAAGGCAAGTCGGCGTAAGTGTCCTATTGTAAAAGTTAGTTTTTCATTAGTGTGTTGGTAACGTTTTGAGACTTTCTATTGTGATTTGATTCACAGATACCATTTGTGTGTATCCCGAGGAAGACTTGACTGTTTGGAAGTTATGATTGCACATGGAGCAGATCTCACTGTCACAGATGGGGCTGGTGAAATATTTTTGCTCATCACAATCCAACATTTTACTTACTTAATTGTTAATACTTACTAATTCAATATATATTTAACTTATGCAGGTTTAAGTGCTGTTCATCTTGCTGCCAAAAATGGACAAGCAGAGTGTTTGAAAAGACTCTTACAGGTAACGCATTAAAAGATGGGGTTCAACATCTTGAACCAGAAGCTAACTAACTATGTATTATAGGAAAGATTACTTGTAGATTGCACAGACACTATAGGTCGAACCCCACTTCATCATGCAGGTTTGTTTCAATGTAACACTATCGTTAAGAGCATTATTCAATGACGAAAATAATGTTTGATATTTCCTGCAGCAATCAGTGGATGTTTGTCTTGCACTGAAATCCTGTGGGATTTTAAAGCCAACATAGATGTTCAAGATGGGGTAAATTGACATCTTTAATGTGAATACCAATAAAGCATTTTTGAACAGTATAATTATACCATTTGTAACTTTTTATTAGGAAGGTGCAACTCCACTGATCTTAGCAGCCCAGATGAGCAGAATAGAGCAATGTGTATTTTTGTTAGGAAGAGGTGTCAACTGTAACATCCAGGACAACCAGGGACGGTAAAAGTATTTATATTCCAAACTTACACAGGATCATTTACGTCTTATCAATAATTTGTGTTGTGGAAATATTTGAATGCTAAAAGCTATTATTAATTATTACTAAAACTATTATTATTATTATTATTATTATTATTATTATTATCATGTGTTCACTTGGTACGGACAGTGCGTGTTAAACGACATACATGATATACATGCTGTGAACATCAGATTGTAGCCATGTGCTAATTTCTAGTGACTGATTGCATTGTAAATATGCTTGCCTATGCTTTGATATGTCTGTGCTTCTTTTTGTGTGTTTCAGGTCTGCACTGATGGTGGCCTGTGAAAGTGACAGTGTTGAGACTGTGGGTGCGCTTCTGAGAGAAGGGGCCAACACACAGCTAGTCGATGCCCTTGGACATAAAGCAAGTGACTACAGTGAAGTTACAGGCAACCAAACTATCTTAAAGATGCTGAAGGAAGGGCCACCTCCAGGTAATTAGTTGTAATAAAGCATGACATGTTTGTTACAAATGAAGTGATATCGTGGCTTTATTCTGACTCAACGGTCAATTTGAGACAATTTTACCATGTCACTCAGTTAAAATGGTCTTGCTGTTTTTCCGCTTCATAAAGCTTCAGAGGGTGCAGGCGAGGAGGTAATGTTGCATCGCTGTCTTTAGTATCACTTCCTCCATAATGAGATCATGGCCCTCTTGGCTTAGTCTAATTGTGCATGTTTTCCAATATGAGCTCACATGAGCTCACTTTTGCTGTTTACTTTTCTTTCCTTCAGTTGGTGACCATGTTTTTTGTTATTATTGTTTGCATTGTTATTTAAATTAAGCTAGTTTGGTAACTTCATGCTTCACCAGCCTACCTCAGTCACCTCATCAATACAAGGGGGGACCACTGCCCGCAAACGAAAAGCTCCTCCACCACCGCGCTCCCCTCTGCAGGTAGTATAGAAGCTTGTGCTCAGTCTGTGCCTTTCCTGTGTCCTAGATCTGAGATACTATATTTCTTCAAAGCCTTGCTGCTTACCTCACCTCCCCATTCATTATGTCTGTAGAACAATTTAACAGAGGATCTTAAAAATAAAAAATATATAATATTTGACCATCATTGCATGTCTTTAGAAATGGTCAACAATAAGTATTATTATTAGATTATTAGATATTTTTGAAATAAAATTGTCCAATAAAATGTTTTAATTTCAGAATTCGGCTCCTACTCCACAGCCAAGATCCTCCGCCCCTGCCCCTCCTGCGGCCCGCATAGCCCCTGTGACCCCGGTGACCCCTTCGCCTGAGCCCCTCCCCAGGTCACCTTCTCCGTCTACTTCTCCCCAACCCACAGAGACACCAAACTCAAGCCAAGCAAATGCAGTAGGTTTTCATTTAATAACATTTAAAGTATGTCATTTTGAGTGTCTTTATTCCTTTATCTTTGTAAGTCAGACGATGAGGAGGTCTTTGAGGAAATACGCCGCTTACGTCTTGAGAGAGGTCGCTTGCTACAAAAGATTAAAACTTTGGAACAACAACAACAGAGCACCACTTCTGCCCTCGATGAGGTATTGATGTCTAAATGAGTCTTCTCTTCATAAACCCACTTTTGTATTATGTTACATGTTTCGCATGTTTCAATAATCTTCCAGGTGGCTCAGCTGAAGCAGTGCTTACAAGAGGCAGAGAGTGAAAGAGACAGACTTCTTGAGGAGATGAAGGAAGTCAATGGAGTTGGGGCCAGTGACTCTGATGACACTGATGAAATGCTGGCTTTCCCTGGTGTCCACTTTTACACCAAATCTATTGAAGATAATACTTTTCATTGGTTCTGATAAATATATGTTCATGATATCATGTGTCTCTGCTCTTATCTCTGTTACACTTAGAAAAGCTGTTGTCAAAACGCTCCAGAGGATCTCCTGCTCCTGATGAGGCTGAACAAGACTCAGTCGCAGAGCTACGCAAACAAATAGAAGAACTGGTGACAAAAAACTCTGAACTAGTCCTCAAAGTACAGGTAAGTCTGTGTCATATGAATAGACCTTAAAGTGGGGTTTCAGATTGTTTTCACACTACCAGTTAGGTAACATAAATCAGACAGCTTTATCTTTGCCGCCACCATCGTGCATCACTCGCATGCATTTACCAAAAGACCACCACGTACAGCACTGGGGGAGTGAGCACATGCGTGTCTATCCATGCAACTTTTTGTTGTCGTGCAAATAAGTGCGACGGTCAGCTGATCACGTCTCACGTGCTTCATGTTGTGGCATTTGGGGAGAATTAGGAGCAAGGCATGTGAAAGCAGCTGACCAAAAAGTAGAGAAATCAGACACTAGGGCCGCTCCACAGAGCACATTCATGTGTGACAACGAGCTTAGGTGTTGGATTCAGGTCCTGGTTATAGTTTCAACGTTTATTTGTTTGTCAATCATTGTTTTAATAATAGTTGTAATACTAGAACTCACAAGATTAAAGAAAATGTATTATGCTAAAAACATTTACAAATACGTCTTGTTAATTAATTCTCAATATTGATTTAAAATGGCTTAAGCATAGAAACAGTTCTGTTCAAAACTGCTGAACTGTTAAACTCCACCTCTTTATGGCATTTCATTGTAGTAAGCAGTGGATTTTCATTTAGATGTTTTTATTGTTGAAAAATGGCTACGTGACATTTTAGACCCCAACATGTATGACTCAGAGACTGGATTTTTAAAATAATCACATGTAAATACAGAAAAGTGGGTGATTAGAGGCAGACTCAAGACAAAGCTAAATTCAGTGAGGTAACGGTCCTCAAGGTTCATGAATTTATTTAATAAAGGTTAAGTGGCTCTGACTCAAGCATTAGTCACAGCATGGCATTATGTCACAGGAAAGGTCTTGCAGTATTGTATTTGTTTGTAGATGTTGGAGATGTTTGAGAAAGATGACACGGACATGCAGACCACCAGCCCAGACTCGGTGACCCTGGTGCAGTATGAGACCCTCAGAAAGGAGTTTGAGTCACTGCAGGAGCGACTGTCTCAGCTTCAGTCTGTGGACGAGGGCTCCAGTGTGGCAGGGTCAGTTAAGTTCTTATCACCTTTTGGAATAAGTGAAATTATAGCCTGATTAAAACTTTCTGGAGTGTCCAGAGATGTACATTATTAGTTAATATTTGCTATTGCAACAATAAGAAGAAAAGCCAGAGAGATTAAACAAGTGGAACATTTAAATGACTCAATTCTTAATACTGCAGATGTAGGTTTGGGTGACTTATACTGTTGTTTTATTTTTTTCCTTTTGGTTGCAAGTGTTCATATCATGTTTTCTTTAAGCCTTATTTGCAAAAGTTGTTTGCCTTATAGGGAGGATAACAAGTCAGAAGGAGGAGGTACAGATGGAGAAAGCCCAGATACCCTCCAGGGAAAGCTACGAGAGCTTGAAGAGCAGTTGGCCTCTGCACACACTGAAATAGAGGAGCTAAAAGAGCAAATGCGTCTCGGCGTTCTCTCAGTGGACTGTGGTGAGGGGGATTTGGCTGTGACAGGTGCAAGGGCAGAGGGTGTGTCCGGAGAGGGTCCTAGCCAAGAAGAACTGCAGCTCAGAACCCGGATGACTGAGCTGGAGGAGGAGCTTGTGGGCCTGCGAAAGGCTGAGGTCAATGGCAACAGCGGTCAAGACAGTGACACAATCAAACAGCTGACAGAGAAAGTCCAGGAACTTCAGGCTGCACTGGAGAAGTCAGACTCTAAAGCTGAGGAGGAGAAGGAAACAGAGGAAGAAGAATCAAGTCTGGTTAAGTCTCTCCGTGACAAAGTGGCAGGACTGGAGGGAGCCCTGGTGGAGAGCAAATCAGGGAGTGAACGTGCTGTCAGTGTGGAGAATGACCAAGTCCGGCGTCTCCAGGAGAGACTCGGAGAGCTGGAGGCAGAGCTGAGAAAACGCGTGCCCCGCTCAGAGCTGGAGGAGGTGCAGGTCACTTTGGGACTGCAGTGCGAACAGCTGGCCAGAGAGAGAGCCGACGTAGCACGCAGGCTCAACGATGCCCTCCTGGAGCTGGAGAGACTGAGGCCTCCGCAACATGGAGACGAGGAGGAGGAGGAAGAGGAGGAAGAGCATTCACAGAGCTCAGAACGCTCAGTTAGATCAGGTATGATATTCAGTCTTTAGAACAGAATTATTTTAATGAAAATGTTTTGTTAAAAGCACTGTATCAAAAGGGAACGTTTTTGGGAGGTCATTTCCAAGTAGCTTCCTCAGTTCTGAATGGAGGAATGGAACAACACCAAACAACACCAAAACGAGCACACCCTAGTCACAATTAGGAGTATCTGTTGTTAAGTCTATTTCAGGGGTTAGACTGGTCGCATTCCTTGTCCGATTTTCGTCATTCAAAGTTCAGTTTGTAGATATTCTCATGTGATTCCTCCTATTGCTTCTGCTATTCCTCGGCCTTGTCATTTTTTCGGGATTGGTCTTCAAATTTGGTGATGTCGAGGAATTTGTGACATCATCGTCACGGCAACTGTACAGAATATGGCCATTCATTACGCAGACATCATCGTCATGACAACTGTACAGAATATGGGCATGCATTACGCAGTCACTCACAATGGCTTCCTGCCATTGCTAAGTTTCTAGTTTACATAGTTACACAGTTTTACCTTTTAAAGTCTAACAGTAATTGTGTGTATCTCCATGTCTGTTGAAGACCATTCGAGACAGACCCTGGCCGCAGTTACAGAGGAACTTGAAGTTGCGAGGCAGGAAGCAGCTCAGGCGTTGGACTGTTTGTGTGCTGAGCGAGAAGGTCGAGCTCAGGATGCCCTGCAGCTGAAAGATGCCGTCCCACTCTCTAAACATCAGCAGGCATTATCTGCAGTATCAGAGCAACTAGCACAGACACTGCAAGAGCTCCAGGAGGAGAAGGCACAGAGGGAACAAGCTGAGGAGCGAGCTGCACAACTAGAGACCAAATTTGAAGCTCTCCAACACTCGGTGTCCAAAGAAGAGCATGAGAAAGTCAAGGTTGTTAAAAATGATTGTTCCTAAATAATGCTCCAAATAATGAGACATAGTTAGAAGTTACAATATGTTAGAGAAGACTGTAGAAACATTACATCCATGCATTTAATCATCATGTAAATTCTGCTTTTGTGCTGCTGTGTTTATATGACAGGATGAGCTACAGCATGCCCTGCAGGCCATCCAGGGTAAGGCAGCAGCAGCTGAGGACGCTTTGACTGACAAAGAGATGGAGCTGAGAGAACTGAAGTCACAGAAGGCAGCAGAGCAGGGCCTAATCTCCAAAGAGGACCATGAAGCACTGCGTCTCTCAATGCAAGCGGAAATAAATGCCATAACCACTCGATTTAATGATCTCACTCGCAAACACGAGAAAACCTGCACAGAGGTATTTGTTATTACCTTATGGTTATGTTTAAGTTGTATGCTGTTATTGTAGGTACAACAATGAGGGCTGTGTTCTATGAAGGCCTCTTGTTTCCTTTTACATTATTTGTATAACTTTCTCTTGTTCCTTCACTACCCTTATTAGGCCTTTTGTAGTTGACTATTGAACCAAAACTGCATTTGTACAATGATATTTTCCTTGTTCCCTTACATTATATATACTGCTATTGTGTGTGTGTGTTTAACCACCTACTTGAAATTTAGGGTATACTGTCAAAGTAAAATTATTATTATTAGTATTATTATTACTATTATCGTTGTTGTTATTATTATTATTATCATTGTTATCATAATAATAATAATAATAATAATAATAATAATAATAATAATAATAATAATTATTATTATTATTATTATTATTATTATTTTCTGCCGTTCTACAGGTTTTCCAGGTTCAGAGGGAGGCTCTTTTTAACAAAAGTGAGCGACAGGCTGCAGAGACTCAAGTGGCCGCTATGCAACAGCAACTCAATGAAATACAAGCTCAGTCCAGTCACATACAAGAACTCCATAAAGGGATCCAGGAATCTCAAAATCTAGTGAAGGAGAAGGATCGTAAAGTACATCACGCCCTATTTAATTGTATCTGTAATTTATATAATATTGCCTCAAAATGATCCTCTTGTTGTAGATCACAGAGCTGTCTAAAGAGGTTTTCCGGCTAAAGGAGGCTCTAGGCGCTCTTTCACCGCCGCTGGGCATTTCTTCCTCTTCTCATCATAACAACAACAACAACCCTGGACAGCAAGTGGCCTTACAGAACAGAGTGGCTATACTCACCCAGCAGCTCCAGGTACAGATGAAATTCTTTCTTGTTATTATTTTTATTTGACCAAATATTTTTTCAGGACTGGGAGAAGAAGCACAAGCACGTTGTGGCAGTGTATCGTTCCCATCTTTTGTCAGCTGTGCAGGTTGGTTGAGTACACAAATGCAAATTACCAGAAAAAATCAAAAGACATGTAACACAAGTATGAGGTAAATATTTTATACCACAGATTATTATTTTTTTTTTAAACTTCCTATTATTTATACTGTACACGCCAAACAACAAACACTTATGAAACAATTTATCTTTTAAACTAACTTCAAACCAAGTCTCAGGATGCACCAATACCAATACTGATAACTGGTACCGGCTCTGATTAATCTGTTCTGCCTATTCTGGCTGGAGCTATACATTTATGTTGTAAAACTATTTATTGGCCGATGTTGGCAAAGACGTACCAAAATATTTGAACTATTATTCATACAGTCATTCTGTAAATACTTGAAGGATTGTAAACAGGCTTTTTGATATTGGTATCAAAAACAGGCTTTTGATTGGAACTGAATGGAACTGAAAAAGCTTGATTGGTGCATATATTCTAATTTACAGGGCCGTATGGATGAGGACGTTCAGGGTCTTCTGTTCCAAATCCTGAGGATGTCACAGCCAGATCACTAATCTGTCAGATTTATATTCAGAAATTAAACTACAGGGCATGGATTACATTAAACAACAACATTGAAACAGCTGTTCTGTGTATTACTGTTATTGTAAGTTTCTAACTCATAGCCTCAGTTTAACAAACTTTAGCAGCAAAGAATATTTTAGGGCCTTTTTTAGAATTACTGGTGCTCTGTTGGTATCCGAATGTGGACATAGGACAACTGTTACAAAGCTACACCATGCTTCGCCGGTGGGTGCTGCTTTTTTATATGATTTGGAATAATAAAAGAAAAAATAAATTACCTGCATGTTTTGTCTTGTTTTACCTGCATCACTATCACTACTTATTGACTAATAACAACAAAATACATTTGTGCCTTTAACAGTGTATTATTTTATTGGTAAAGCTACTGTTTAAAAATGAACTCGCAGACCATTAAATAATTTGCCTATGCATCAGACTCTGACACATCGTGACAATGTCTACACCACAAACTGACTCTTGTGAAGTTCAGAAGATGAACAGAATAGAATGAAATGTAACCGTATGCAGAAATACAGTATAAATAGTTGATCTTATACAATTATTATGATTTTTTTCCTGAGTTGCAGTGGACATACACATAAGGACACAAGCACACACTGACAAAATGTGTTACTTAAATATAAGCATCCAGCATAAAATAAAAGCAGCTTACTTTACTGTTAATAGCTATTATTGTGTTGTGTTTTAATTTGTTAATCAGGATATTGTTTTGCATTCGTGTCATAACTGCATATCAATAAGACCAAAGCCTGTAGGTATAAGGCACTGAAGTTGAACATGATAGAGATGTACAGACTTAGATACTAAGTGTAGCCAAGAAAGCTATTGGGCTTCAGAGAACGAGAACAGTCAAAGTCACACATGAAAATATGAACAGCCCTTAAAAACATGTTTCAGAAAAACACTATTGTTAAAGTAGGATTAATGTATTGTAACAAAAATTAGCTTAAATTATGTTGATAACACATTTCTAAAAGCAGGACCATACAAATAATTGAGTCTCTGGTTAGGACATAATTGTCTGTATCTTATTCAAAATATATTTGTTCCATCTGTGTGACCTGTAAGTCTGAGTCACAAATGGAGCGGATACCTTTCAATGAGTTTCTTTTACAAATCCATTTTGTTCAGTAGGCTTCAGTGAAAGGTACAGTTTTTGTTCCTTGTGTGGCACTTTTAACAGGACATCTGTTACAGATAGCGACCACAGAAGTCTTGTGTGTATCTTTGAACACAATCCTCTGTCCTCTATGATATCTCAAAACATTCAGGACCGTACAACTTTGACATTTCCAGCTCCAAAATCAGTAGCATAAAACTGTTTTGTTACATGTTAAGATCATCTTCTTAGAGCAAAAGGGAAATTTGTTAAGAATTGAGTGTCCTGCAAAAATTATTGAAGCCGTTCTTCACAGCTGTGATTTGCCAAAGGTAAAAATTGCAAGAGTTTTCATGCCAGTATGAATCTGTAATGAGAAAATTATATTTTCAATCAGAAGTAAATAAAACAAAACAAAATCAGCAAGCTAAATCCTTATATTTACCATTACATGCAGATATTCTTATGGTTTTCTCTTGACCACTTGTTTAAGGTGAAGCTCACTCTCTGCTGCTACAATGGGCAGCTCATTCTTCAGGTGATATGAAATAAGGTGACTTATGCTTTCAAACAGCATGTCCTTGGTCCGGACCTGTATTGTGAACCATGAGAAACATGATTTTGTGTATTCTGGATAACATGTTAGGGCTGAGGACTTGACAAGATTGGTTTACTCACCACTCCTTCAGGATCGACCAGCAGCAGGTGTTTGGGCAGGCCACAGTGCATGCCTGTTAGCACATACTGCCCTGGATTGGTTGTGCTTTCCCGAACTAGGAAGTCCCCATCTCTAATCAAGAGTTTCTCTGCATCCCTCCGGCTCATACGGCTATGGTACCATGGTTCTCTGCGCAATTGTTCCTCATTTGGAGCCACAGGGGCCCTGCGGCGGGGAGGACTGGGCCATTGATCCTCTACCACACGCACTCCTCCTCCCGAGCCAGACACAAGGGGCACAGTGGAGCCTACAAGTCCACTGCTGGCCTCATGGAGTTTCAGAGCATCTTCAAACGGCCCTGTAGGAAGTAGGCACAGAAATTAACAATTAAACTAATAAAACATCTCACATTTAAAGACTAATCTTACTCATATCAAAGAGGTCTTTCTTGGGACTGTCTGGTGCCTTCGCTGCATTGTGTCCATTGGGATGTGTGAGAGACTCCAGGTTGTCCAGACTCTGAGTGTTGACATACTGGTGCTCCTCATAGTCTTTGTTTCCTGGATGTCCGTCAGAACACAGGTATCCATCTGAGGTCAATCCTGAGGAAATAAAATATACGTCTGTTTGATAATATATGACTTTTAATTACGGCAACTAAACAAGTCACTAGTTTGTTTATTTTATATATAATTCAGAAAAGGTTGTGTTATCTTTGTCAGTGAAGAAAAGTCACTAACTAGGAATTAGCTTTGGCGATATAGTGCAACATACAACAATGAATAATGACAGTAGAATATAAACTAGGATAAAATAAAGAAATTCTAAAAAAGAAGGTGTTAAATAAAAATAATACATTGACTGAATATAACTACATAAATGCCTTTTTTAATTAACAATTAGAAAAAATAGATCAATAGTCCCTTCTTTCAGGGATATTACCATAAAATCTGTATGTTAAAAGTGGACAATGTTGGAAGTCTTTATTGGGTTCTGACAGTGTGTTCTCTACCACATGGGGTCTCACCTGAGCTGTGAGTCACCTCTGTGTCCCAGTGAAGTTCATAACACAACTGTCCAGGAGGATGTGAGGTCTGTTCTCTCCGAGATGCTGAACCTATCTGCTCGAACACACCACAGTATTTTGCATTCAGCAAAAGGCAATTATATATATAGTTTTTTATTCAGTTACAAATAAATCTATGTGTGCTGCAGCTACAAAACTGGAATGTCTCTTCTATTTGAAAAGTGGCAAAGAGCAGATGAACTACATACACTTGGTGGCTAAAAGGAACTTAAGTCTTATAACTGCTCAGTCATTTGGTCCAGTGCTACACAGGAGCACTTTAAAAAACTACAGCTCGCTCAGAATAGAGCAGCCAGGGTCGCTCTTGGTTGTTCTTATAGGACCAATGTGAATGAGATGCACATCACTCTATTACAGGTCAAATGCCTCTATAAAAACAACCCCAAATTCGTTGTGGATAAACTAGTGTACAGTGGGTAGGTCAGCTCAGGTGATTTAGTTCTCAAAATCAAATTGTATGAGGAGGACTGTATTGTTTAGATCCTCAGCAGCTTGGAAACAACTGTTTGTGAGTATAAGGTAAGTATTTTCTTGACATATATTGTGAAAAGGTGGTTGTGTATAATGTTTTATGATTATGCTGAATGGACCCCAGGAAGACTAGCGATTACTATCAAAAGGAAAAAAAGAAAGAAAAACACTGAAACTGTTTTATTCAATTAACATTATAATAATTTTATAAATTTTATAATAATAAAACATGACTAATAATACAACCATGTTATTTTTATTTCTGTCCTATCTTGCGATGGATTATAACATTGTTATAGACCTAAATGTAATACAAGTTCTGTAAAAGAGTATCTGGAAGCGATAAATCCTAAAATTTCTGAGATGATTTACCTGTAATGTGTTCCTGCTCTGAGGTTGAGTGTGAATGTGACCAAGCAGGGCTGAACTGGACCGCAGCCTGGTATCTACCACTCCACCAACAGGGGGCTCCTTCCCCGGGATGCTGTTGTAATAGTCATGATCTGAGAAGTCCTCCTCCTCGCCCCACATCGCCTCCTCTGGCCTCACTGACCTGGACATGGCAACATTGGCAACGGCAAGAATATTCACAGTTGAAAAAAATGTGGAAAATGTGTGGATTTTCAGACAGATTAGTTCCTATTAAATTAAATTTGATTGTCAAAACAAATTTGATTGCCAAACAATTAGTCGCTTCCTCTGCACCACCATCACCCATGACCTCAAGTGGGAGCCACTATCAGCTCCCTCATCAAGAAGGCCCAGTAGAGGATGTACTTCCTGCGGCAGCTGAGGAAAGCCAAGCTGCCAGTGCAGATGATGGTGCAGTTTTACACGGCCATCATTGAGTCCATCCTCACCTCCTCCATCACCGTGTGGTACGCTGGAGCCACAGCCAGGGACAAACAGAGATTACAGCACATTGTGCGCTCTGCTGAGAAGGTGATCGGCTGCAGACTTCCATCTCTGCAGGACCTGTACGTCTCCAGGGCTCTGGGACGAGCAGGTCGGATCACAACTGACCCTTCTCACACTGGAAATGGACTATTTGAACCACTCCCTTCAGGCAGAAGGCTACGGTCCATCCGGACCAGAACCTCCCGCCACAAGAACAGTTTCTTTCCCTCTGCCGTTGGACTCATGAACACTTCTAAACACCTGTCACTTTAACTACAATTTAATTAATCACTCACTAACTGTCACTTTCTGCTCTACATCTGTAAATTTAATTGTAAATTCTTGTGTACATAGTAAGTCTATTTATTATCTTATTCTATAGTGCATTTTAAATAGTCTTTTAATGCATACCCTTTTGATTTCATATATGTTGTTTTTATTATTGATCAGTGTTTTATGTTGCACCTTAATGCCGAAACAAGTTCCTATGTTTGTGAATTTTGTTCATTGACAGTGGCAATAAACCTTTTCTGTTCTGGTTCTGATTCTGATTCAAACTTTGCAGACACAAGGTAAATTTGAACGCATTCCACTACCCATGGTTTTCAAAGTGATGAAAAATGAACAATTTGAAACAAAATATTATATACCTTTTGAATGGTAAAGTGTATTAAAAATGTTGCCTATAAACAGGAAGTTGAAACGCATGATTATGAGGCAAGTGAGAATATTCACCTTTCAGCAGATGTCATGGTCTTTGGGGGGCTGTGTAGATATTGTTTGAACTGCAGCTCAAAAGCCTGACCAATTGTGCTGATGACACTCTGAGCCAAACCATCTGAGCACTCCAGGATATGGCAGGCTATGGGACAACAACCAAACAGTAAACAGGGGACAAGAAGACGAATATATTCTTATTTAGCGCATTATTTATAAACCCTTCATTTTAAATCTGTGCTTGAGCACAAGTGTCTGATGTTAGTGCTATATGAACCATCTCAGACTCTAAGGACCTCAGGCACCGCCTCCTGCTGATGCCAGAGTCAGAACTAAACATGAGGAATCTGCCGTTCAATTTTATGCAGCTAAAATCTGGAACAGTCTTCCTGAAGATGTGAGACGTGTTCAGATCCACAATCAACACAATCCGGTTTAGCTGTGTTTACAAATTGTGCTCTACAAAATACAATTGCCTTGCCTGCTTCTATGGCCAATAGCCACAGCTGTCATGGGGCAGAACCATGACTACCAATATGTCCCCTCCGCCCTTTGGACCAACAGCAAACAATCACACAGAAAACAATATCATGTAATTGTAGAAAATACACATGAAATATGCCCACCTCTTTGATTTACCGGGTCTTTCGCCACATATGCAACATAATCAGGAGTATCCTGAAGCAGAAAGAAAGAAAATTAGAAAATCCAGTTAGAAAAATAGCACATAACTAGATCAACGACTTTAAGTGAGTCCTAGGCTATGACATTTGAAACCAATGATCACCCATCTGGTCCATTTCAGTCATTTAAAGGGAGAAGAACTACAATTGCACTCACTGTGTCTCCCCCAGAGGCAAATGAAATGGACTGCATTGGGTGATGAGCGATCACCTGGAACACAGACAAGACATGCGATTACCTCTGCTTAATCCTCACATACAGGTGTGGTGTGCCTTTGAGGATCTCACCTGTCGTGCGGTTGGGATGAGAAGGCTGAGGCCTTCTATGGAAATATTGACAGCGATGCTCATGCCTGCAAACCGGAGGTTACTCTTACCCATGATGTATTGCAGAGCTTTATTTAATGCCTATTAAAGACAAAACAATGTTATAAAGTAATTGGCATAATATAATAATAAAAAAGCCAACTTTATTGCGCAAACCTTCTTTCGCCATGCACCCTTCCCACCAGGCACAGATTCACACAGTCTGTTGATGGCTTCTCTAATTAAGAGAATGAAAATGGGTTCATAGGTCAAACTATAACAGTGGGCAATACGTTAAACAAACGACATGTTTTTGTCAATACACATTCTTACTAACTACACAGCACAGTAAGTGAATGTTACAAAATAGGGCCTCACTGCAATGGATAAACGTGTGGTTAAACATGAACAGAGGCTTTGTGCTCTCTGCCCCAGGCTAAGGTCAGAGGTCGTAAACCCAGAACAGGCCAAATGTTGTAAAAGCTGATTCCAGTGTGTTTAGACATTCTTAAAACTCTTTTAGACTTTAATCTTCTGGGGCTGTTACAGAAGATCAGCTCACTCAGTAGATATATTTAAGTTTACAGAAGATCACTTTTAATTCAACATAAATCTGGATTATCTAAGAGCACGTTTTTCTAGATATTGCCTCCAGAGAAAATGCCTAATGGCCATTTATCACTAGGTCTCATTGTACCCGTTTACCAGAATGTTTAACAGAATGTGTGTGTACAGGAGCAAGGTGGTACATTTGCTGCAAGAGGACAGCAGTGAAGAACACCGCTGCCCCTATCAAGTGGCTCATAAATATTTAACAAGATATGGCCCAAGAACATCTCATCCAGAGGTCTTCACGCGGGTTTTAGTAAAAAAAAAAAATCACATTGTTGTTATGAGTCATGCTAATGTGGATGGCGAGAGAGACAAGAGAGTGGAGGTGGAGTCATAGTCTGTTGTTGTTTTTGTCTGCATCATGACTGCTGTTACTTTCACACAGAAAGTACTGTTCTTAAATTATGTAGGAATTAATAGGAAACCACAATGCTGGGACATGGTTTATATTGTAACACAATCCATTTTGTCAGAACTCAATTTCTTCGTGCAAACAATGTACATAACATAGGTATTGTTAACAGTACTTCTATTTAGATTTTTGGTCAGTATAAATATCATGGAGCAATAGCGAATTTTAGACAAATACCATCCTCATTTTGTTGTTATTGTTGTGACCTGAGACTTAATCCAGCAGGGCGCATTCCCAGGACCACTGCAGCTTTCCACAGTCATTTGCAAATATCATCAATAATACATCCCTCTCTCCATCACTCCATCTCATGCACCTTCTTCTCCCTCTGCACTTAAGCCTGGGACGCACTGTGGGCTCCGATTACCAATTATTGATTTTCGGGGGGGCGAGAGAAGGGGAGGGTGAGAGACTACAGAGCGCAACCCTCCCGTGAGGTAACGGAGTGCAAGAAATCCGTTTTATAACAATGATCTGACATTAATCTTGAGAGGAAAGTACCTTAAGGTGCACATGTGTACTGTTACTTCAAAATAAGTAGAAGTACAAAGTAGTAGTAAAAAAAAAGAGTAAAAAATTATTTGGGAAAAATATTACTGAAAAAAGAGTGACTAAAATAATAACTGTCTGGTCATAATCTGAACCTTGACATTAATGTAGTTGAAAGGACAACATTTAACATAATGTGCAAAATCTAATATTTCCAAAGATTAGACCAGAAAGAGAAAAAACCTTTACTCAAGTAAAACTCAATAAAAATATAACTCATGCACTAAAAGTGTGCTGCTAGAAAACTACTATGAAATGTACAATGTATTAAGTTACTAATAAGTAATAAGTTACTCAAGTAAATATAATTTATCTGCAGTAACTGAATTATTTTGCATTTAGGTCTGTAGGTCCTTCTTTTTTTGCAATTACAAGTCCTCTGTTTTAAAGCCTTCTTTGGGGCCAGATATAAGTAATATTTGTATCACATTAGTAAGTGAGAAGATCACCTTACCTGGTCACCTGAGTGCGTGTGTTGAAGTCTAGAGAGCGCATTGACTTCTGTACTTCAATACAGCCCATGTACTGTGAAATCAAATTCATATTTTAGCTGTTTTGAGGAGAAACTGTATACAAACTTGATTTTGATACTAAGGAATGGGCAAGATGCTCGATACCACAATGATAACAAACAACAAAAAACGCCTGTATTTTTAACATTTTAGTATTGATACTTTTTCAAATGAATAACTAGTTTTGATATTAGTATTAGTATAGATATGTGTGTATTCAGATTGTCCAAGAAAGGTGGAAGTAAAGACTGACCCGGAAGACTTGAAAAGTCAACATAGTATGATACCGAGAGTCAACATAGTATGATCTTTGAGTGTTCAAGCCCCATGTTTATACTTCCAGAGGAGGAGGTTTAAATAGTGTAGTGAGGATATGGAGGCCAGTTAGACAGCATTATGCCAAAATTAGACAATGGCATGCCGAGAAAAATGTATTTGGATCCTGTGAGACAATGTTAAATTGAGAAATGCAAGGGAAGGATAAATTATGTAAATGATCTTATAGTAAGTATCTGATTTTTGATACTCATGACAAACCTAAATTGTTCAGATTGTGAGGCTGGAGAATATGAGATTTCCACAAAATTTTAACCATATGAAGCTAAAATTATGCCGTTTGAGGACAGAAAAAATATTGTTTTCATGTAAAACACTAAATGTACATTTCCTGTGTAGATTTGGTGCTTTCCTGCTGTCTGAGTCATAAAACTTCTCTCTGCACGGAAGGTTTTGGCGTCTGTGTATATCTGTGTACAGATAACAATTATTCAAATACTAAATTAGTTGACAATTTTCTCAATATTTTGATTAATTGCTATCAATCCATTAACTTGTAAAACATTGTAATATACAACTTAGGGACAGCCAAAAACAAACATGAGCATTGATGGCTGATCGTTCAGGAGGGAGGGTCATAGAGGCGTGGTTAGATTATAAGACTTAAAAGCACATTTATAGGATTATTTATATTTGCGAGTTTTGCTAATGTGATTTCAACAAATTGAAGACTAAACGTATAAAACCAAACAGGAAAAAGCCAGAGACTGGTTAGCGACCTCAGTGTCTGCAGTATTCATCAGTAGAATTGTGTTGGCTTTTTTCTTTTATTTTCTCCAATGCCACAACATTCTAGTGATGTCAATTTTATATTATGAAATCCCAATGCTAATGCAACCTAATGACAAGAATAAATTTTTTATCTTCTCCTTTTCCCCCCAATGTGGTAACAAATAGGTGGGGTAGAGTAGGGAACACAGTTAGTGTAGCTTCAGCTGTGTCTGGATACTTCCCAGATGGAATACAACACAACTAAAAAAATCTGCAATATTCTTTGCATATAGTATTGTATAGCCGAATGTTTCATCTCCATCAGTTGTATTTGGGGGTACATGCATGCAGGTGCGTAGGTGGAGATGCTTTCCAAAGTATGTACAAAATTGCCATATACATGACTGATTTAGGGCATAGTGTCATCAAGGAGATTTCTCTAAAACAGTGATCCAAAACATCCTACACAGAGGAACCACTCCCATACACCATCCTTTCCCACATCACATGATGCAAATGACTGTGATTAACTCTAATTGAATATAGGAATGAATGGAGCCTATATAATAGCATTAGAAAGCATCTCAGCCTCCAAACAGGACTAATCAACGACAATGGCATTAGTTTGAGGCTACAGGATAAAGCTAAGAAAAAGGAAGCTGCGTAGAGATTGAGGGAGGAGGCGTAGAGGAGAAGGAGTTCAAACGACGAAGGGAGGCGATATGGGGATCCCTGTAAACACATCAATGACTGTATGTGTTTTATTTTACAGCATCTACTTTTTTATGCTCTGAGAATGTATTCATTTCAGGTTTTATCATACTCAAGCAGAAGTCCACTATGCTATTTCAAATTAAAAATAATACACCATGGGATGTGCTTTGTTTATCTCCACCCTGTGTTTTGTCTGACGCAGTCCTCTGGGAGGAGGCGCACCAAGCCTCTATCTTGATTAAATTATGTATTCTTCAGCCCCTGCTTCATGAGCTGCATTGCTCAGTTTCTGCTCATCCTCTGTCTGCACCCAGAGGGAATGTTATATAGAGCCATCATCATGATTTAGCTGCTCTGAAATGATAAAAGTACAGATATATAGTATGCACTTACCCTGACAATATAAGAGGCACCTGGTCCTGCAATCTTCTTGTCAGGATGGAGCCAGCCTTGGGTAGGTTTGTGAATAAAGCTGCTTTTCTGGCTGAGCTCCTCGCTCCCGAGCCACACTGCTCCCTCTCCTCTGGTCCTGCGGTTTAGTCCTGACCTGCAGCTGAAAGTACTTCCAGGGCTCACCATGGCCTCAGTAGCCCCAAAGCTGTGTCCACCGGGGTTAGTTGAATTTGCTGAAGCCACTGCCCTTTGACCCCGGATGGCCTGTAAGGAACATGGAGTGACACACACAGGGTCACATGAGTTAAGCACAGCTGCCAGACTGGCCACTGGGCCGCTGGCTGCCATATTTAGCCTGTGTGAGGAAGAGGAGGAAGGAGAGGCAGAAGTCTGTGAGTGTGGCGCTGCTGCTCTGCTAGAGTCCTTACTAGAGCTGGAACTGGAGCTGGAATTGGATGGGCTACGACTGAGTAGCGAGTTGGAGAACTTCCACTGAGGCATTTTAGGAATGAGCATACAGAAGGTAGTGGTGCCATCCTGCTCCCCATCCAAACAGGGAGAATCTGCCAGTGCTGCAGCACCACCAGCTGCAGATGAAGACTGGAGGCCAGGGTCCAGAGGGGGCATGGGGGGCAGAGGGAGGCTTGGCGTGGAGGAGGAGACCACTGGTGTGGCCACCACTTTGCCACTCATGGCTAAGCTCTGCATCAGGTCATCAGAGGAAGTCACAGACTCATTGCGAAAGCGGCCATACTTTGGCTTAAGGAGCATGCCCGGAGGAGCCGTCTGTAGCAGGAGCTGAAAAGGGGAGTCACTTCCAGAAGACAGATGGATAGAAAAGGGGAAGAGGGGAAAGGGAAGGGGAGAGGTGAAAATAATAAAGGGCCAAAGCTAAGATTACAGTCCCCAAACACTGCAGTATATTCCTGTCAAAGGGAGGTGTAGCCAGTCAGGTCCTCTGCAGTCCGTACACACACACGGTCCCACTCCCATGCCGCTGTCCTCCGTGTCTGTGCCGGCCTGGTGGCTTTTACTGCCTCAGGCTGCTCTCTGCTCTCTCCCTCCCTTTCTCTCTTTGGATGATGTCATTGAGTCTATTAGCCCTGCCCTGCCCAGCAGCTTTTAGACTGTATTAGCAAAGACACATCTGCCTTGGTCATTACTCCCTCACAATCAACACAGTCAAAACAACAGCCATGAATAACAGATATTTATTACTTTCAGAGTTATTATGCAACATTTGTGCTATAGCCTATAAAAAAGAATACATGTCTGATGATTAATAAAATGTAGATTAACTACAAGCAATTATCGGTTCGTTTAAAAAAGTTATTATTTATATAAATAAGAATACTGGCACCAAGAGTTACATGCAATTATTTTAAGTGGATATGTATGCACACTTGCAATTCAATCTCTCTAACTGACAAAAACAAAGGCCCGTTAGGGAAGAGTCCACAATGTGCCATCTGCACTTCCCTCGGGAGCTATCAGGCAGATCCTTGTTCAGCTGAGCACAAGCACTTTCAAATGATCTGAAATAAAGTCTGTTATTTTACTTTTGCATCACAACAAATTCACTAAGTCACTTCAATCAGTTTATTAAAAAACAAGGACTATTTATTACACTGCAGTCCTATTTATAGAATACAAATAGTAATAAAAGCACATTATTACATTTACTTAGTTTAACGCCTGTATGATATTCACATAGTCTGGCATCAATTGATTAAAATCAACAATTGTGAAATATAAATTTACTTACTCATGCCAAGCCAAAAAAGATCTAGTGACTCCTTTTTCTGATGTTTCTCTAAAAAGTTTCAACACCAAAAATGTATGACAACAAACTTACCCCACCTTCTTCTATGCAGCCAATCACCTTGAGTTTCAGAGTAAAGTTACTGATGAACCAATGGGTATTGATCAAGGCATTGCTGGTACTGTGTCAATAAACAGGCAGGCCTAGAGAGGTATTTTAACAAATCATCACAAAATAAGACAGGAAATAAGTTAATTTGCCCTCAAAAGTAATTTGCCCTGTCAATAGTAAATGTTTACCTTTTGGCACTGTGCATTAGCATTCAGAGTGGGAACAAATCATGCTGTGAATAAGCAACTCGCATTAAGGTCCTGACAAACGTGATTACAACAAGAACAAAATCCCACCTGCAAACAGGATTACTTCTAGTTTACGAACAACAGAATCGAAAGCACAACAGCATTCATGTCGGCTGGATTTAACTGATACAAATGATGACTTGTAATCGAATAATACAAGGCACTGTGTGTTTAAATCCCTATACAACACTTCACATACAAATTAGAACAAGAATCTACCATAATTTAAACAACTATAATGGAGCATTACACTTATAGACGATCGTAGTCATCAGGACCGAAAAGGCGGGTCCTGGTTCGTCCACGTGTCCCCGTCTGACTAATCAGAGCAAAGCAGTGATCCGTTGAAGTTTTGAATAAACAGCGGCATATGACAGCGGCGGGGCTCGAGTGTTTTTACTGCCGTCGTCTGACTTTTTGAGCGAAACAAACAACATATTTTAAAACTGCACTTTATTGTCGACGAAGCATGTCGAAAAAGCAAATATACTACTCTGATAAATACACCGATGACGACTTTGAGTACAGGTAAAAAATAAAAAAATGCAATTTGGTGCTAACAACTTGCTAACGTCTCGTATGTGGCTTTTGCTCTATGGCTTTCGCTAACGCTAAGCTAGCTATGATGGGTTGACTCCAAATAATGAAATACATTACAAAATATTCGAGTCAGTTTGACTACACTTGGTTCTTTGTGCGAACTTTAATGCGGGAGAGTGTCATAAGGAGGCTGTAAGGCTAAGATAGCTGTTAGCTAACGTTAGCTCTTCGGTACCTGACAAACTGGCCACAGCTGCACTACATATTTAACGCTACTGCCATCACATGAAACTATCACTACCTAACGTGACGTGTCACTGTCCCTCTAGTGCTGCAACTAACGATTATTTGAATAGCCGGCGATTCCCCCCCCCCCCCCCCCCTAATATTTGTGTTGTTGTATATTGAGGTTTTAATTGCATATTAACGAAATGCATGTTTAATGAAGGCGTCTAGATAGAGAATATTTATGAACAAAAGGTATTTATTTAAAATCTAGTTTATTTAGCAAATGTGATTTAATCATGTTTGTGATGATCCATCTCTTTAAGATTTAATGTTGTCCAGACAGCGATTACACTTATAAAATATGATAACTATTATTTTAACAGTCTACTAGTCACGTTTAGTCTGCTTTATTGTTTCTGCCCTACCCTCGTCCCATATTCAGAGAATGTCCTGTTTTTCATTGATTAAAGAAATGAAGAGAATTTAAATTAAAAACATAATTATGTTTATTTCTCTAAACAAAATTTTGCAACTTCTCCCTTCTAGAATTTAGGTTTTCGCCATAAGATCAACACGTACGAGAAGTGTAGTATTTTTTTTTATCTGTTCTCTCCCTTCAACCATACAGACACGTGGTACTTCCAAAGCAGCTGGCAAAACTGGTGCCCACATCCCATCTAATGGCAGAGGAGGAATGGAGAGGACTTGGAGTGCAGCAGAGCCAGGGCTGGTTGCACTACATGATACACAAACCAGGTGAAACTCTTCACTTCCACTAAGACACTTTTCAGTCACTTTCCAAGTATTTTCGGCTGCTATAATCCTAATAGGTTTTTAAAAAGTCCAATTGATTGATTTTGGCTTTTCTTTTCTTTTCTTTTAAAAATAGAAAAAAAAGAAAATGTTTTCCGTATTGATTTCAGGATCAGGATATATTTATTGCCATTGTCAACGAACAGAATTCACAACATAGGAACGTGACTTGATGACAGATGCGACGAGAGACATGCATAAAGAGCATCAGCCATTCATGATCGTTAATAGGGATGGCGCGATACATAATTTTAGTGTTACAATTATTGAGGGAAAAAAACTCCAGTTTATTGATTATTTACTATTCCCATTGTCCAACACATTACTATTCCTCAAGTTTGTGGCTAGTTTTACAAAATCAAACTTTGTGAGTGATGAAAATCAAGTTGATTTGACAGATCAAAAATACTTAAAATGTTGCTGTATTGTTGGACTCTAAATTTAAAGGCAACATCTTCCTTCAACATTTTTTATGGTTATATTTTTGTTCTTAATCTTATTATGTGACCTGAATAATCATGATTATTGATTATAATCTACTAGACAAAATCTCAAGATCGATTAACATCTGATTAATTGAAGGTTAGCAGCAAAAGTATATTTGTCAAGGTTAATCCAGAAAAATATTTCCAAATATTGTCCCAATAAAGTGTAGAGTGGGGAATGAATGGCCAGGTTAATTTGCCATTAAAAATTGTCTCTTGTTTTTTCAGAGCCACACATACTGCTTTTTAGAAGACCCCTCCCGAAGGATTTAAAGGAATGAAATTCCTGTACTACACGCTCACCATCTCCTGGATTGTCATTGTCTTGCAATGCAAACACTACCAATAGCATATATCTTATGTGTTGCAATCCACTAGTTTATTATTCTTTCAGTCACCTCAATTTTTATGAGGTAATGACAAACTTTATTTACTATTATTCCACTGTAAAAACTGACTGCAGTTAAACATATTTTAAATGCAATCATTTTGTTAGCAAAATGGTTTTAATGCATCGTTTTATTTTTTCCTGAACCTCAAACATTTTCTCAACTGTGTTTTTGTTAATATTTCTGTATATGTACATACATGCCTTCAATTTAATTTTAGATAATTTTGCCTGGGTCATGATGGCTTCAAAGACCTATTGGAAATAATAAATGTACTTTGTACATTGAAATGACTCCAGCTGTTTTCAATCAGGTAAATGTATGATGAGTGGTGTGATGAATTCAGAATGCCTGGTGCCTAAGGAGTATGCAGGTGCCCGGGCTTTGTGAACCGTCACAGTTTCAGGGTTGTATGTCCCAGGACCTGGTTTCTTGGAGTGCTCCTTTGGTAAAGTGTGGCGTCCCAGAATTGAAAAGGCTGGCTGTCGAGGCAGATAAATATTTGGGTCTGTGCTGTTGTACCCACATGGTCCAGGGGTTTTGGCCAAGTCCACCGCTGGTCCCCCAGAGGTGTAGCTCGCAGACATGGTGTAACATGCACTGGCTGGCTTGTTGGGGACTTGAGGGCCCAGAAGTGGAGGCAGGCAGTACTTATTTGGGGAAGGTACTGCGTCCACAGTGCGGTAGAGAGTGCGAGAGCCCATGGTGTAGCGAGGGGGCCGGCGCTGAAGGTTACATGGTGGTACCTTTTCAGGGCTGTATGTGCCTGGCCCTGGGGTCTGCATGAGTTCTTCTGTTATAGAATAATAAAACTACTGAGATTAGTTTTCAGTGTTTATTGTCAGTAAGAATATTCAAAATGTCACTCACTCTGTGCTGGCATTCTGCTGAACATTGAATATGCAGGTGCCCCATCTTTCCCAAAACGAGTTATTTTGGCATTAATATGATACATGGGCCCAGGACTAGAGTCAACAGAGTACACTAAAAAGAGGGAAGATTTAACATTTTAATGTGACTGAAATTACAGTACTATATAATAAGGCTACGAGCTTGAGAATCCAGGGCTGTGTCTCCCTCTGCTGTTGAAAATGTGGCATTACGATAGGAAATTCTTTAAGCTCATGACTTCTAATGTTCAATCACTAGTTTTTAGGAACACTGGTTAACTTACTATTGGTACTCATCCGACCTTGGAAGGAATATGCTGGACTTGTTGGTTTTGTAAAGTCGTGGCCAATAAATCCAATGGTGGGAGGAAGCCGATAACGACCAGGCCCTGGTCCTACAAATATAAGAAATGACAATAATAGACCATTTCACAAAGCATGCATAAAGATTGATTAAGATACGTTCAGACATCATACCTTTTTCTTTTCCTGCAATTTGTGGATGTTTTTTCTCCATCCCAAGAGCACCTTTTATCTTGTAGAAAAAGTACTGTTTTTAT
The DNA here is from genome assembly GCA_015082035.1 of Chaenogobius annularis. Lineage (NCBI taxonomy): Eukaryota > Metazoa > Chordata > Actinopteri > Gobiiformes > Gobiidae > Chaenogobius > Chaenogobius annularis. The sequence continues at coordinate 226,759 of BJKM01000672.1, forward strand.
CGTATTGTCGATCATACAATATTTTCTATAGGATCCTGCATTATAAGTTGACTTCTCTACCAATACTGTGATCAGAGTATATCCTTAAATTCCTCCAAAACCCATCTAAGTGACAGCTTCCCCGCTCCGTTACCCAGACGCTCCACTGACTGTCATTGAAATGCCACCAGAGCTGCTTGTAAAGGTGCACTCAGCTGCTCCCAAAGAACAATGTCATCACTCGGATTCACTCTCATGTAATGCTACCTCCCCCCAGCAAACCATGAAACCAAGATCCCCCTCTGCCTGCTTTCTCTTTTCACTCCTTCTGCTCATTGCAGTATGGAGAAGCAATAGCACTCTTCAACCATGCATTAAGTTACCGGGGAGACTGATGCAGGCAGCCATCCAGGTATTCTGCTTTGTTATTGCGTAAGGACTTCACTCAGAGGCAGCTAAAGGCCATGCCAATATAGAGTAACATTACTTGAGAAAAAGTAATTGGTTAGTAGCATTTTTAATCAGTAATGCCAATGTATTGAAAAAAAATGTGTGTAGCCCATCTTCATTAAGTGTAAGTTAATTAAATGGTAAGTTATTTTCCACTTCTGATAATACTCTATATGTATTGATTTAGCTGATTGACAACGTTTCTAAAAGGAAGGTAGAGATGAATGTTTATTATCCAGATTCACTGGCTGCATACTATTACTATAACATAGATGCCAGGTCAGTCCCAGTTCAGCACATGTGAAGCAGACGCTGCCTTTTATCTTGAGCAGTTGATGTTGTTTCATGAATTGCAGCTGGAACACACTTCTGGAAGTGAGAGCACACTCTCTCAGATGTTGTTACACTTTTTCAGGCGTCTTTGATCTGCTCTAATGCAAATGATGATTTGTACTGGCAATTTAAGGGCCTGCTCTGCCAGAGGCCACAGTTGCCGAGATGGATGACAAGTGACATGTGCAGAAAAACAAACATTAAACTTTAACAGAGGTGAACCCACTCACAGCTGCTGCTTTGGTAACTGGGTTCTGTTGTTAGCAGTATCACAAACACCACATAGCACACACATCCAAATGTTTGCGATGTATTTGCGCAAACACATGTTTTATGCTTCTCACTGAAACACAACGGGGTAAGAACCATTTATCAAAGAGACGACTTATGCAGGAACATGGTTATTACACTGGCAGCAGCTGACCGGAAATTATCTCCAGACTTAACAAGCCTTTGAAAGGAAATGGAGCCACACAGCATTCGTAAACAACAGCAATGCCCCTCTGTCTGGCTCTGGTATGGCCCCAAACCCCGACTTGACAAACATCCAGAAATGTATACTTTTGGCTTTTTATTTTTGTTTGATTAAAGGCACATTAAAAGGGCTGTAAATGGCTAAATTTGGAACATTTACACAAATTCAAAATTCAATTCTTGATTGACATTGCTTCTGAAATCAAAACAATAGCTTATAGTCTGTACAACATGTGGGTCCATCTGTACATTCTGGAGTAGGTCCAGTCTCTGCCTGTCTGTGGGCTGCGCAATGTATAGCAGAAATGATGTCTTTGAAACGTAATAAGTGTGACCATTGTGGTGCTTAATGGATTAAAATGTAATATCAACAAAGATATCTTATGTTATGCAGCCCTGTACACTCAAAACACTTCATCTTATGATCCTGTAAAGCATATGGTTAGCATATGTCTATGTCCAGCAGGATACCAGCAGAATTCTGTCAACATTTCATCAACCCGGTTAAAGCTTGCTATAAAAGAAAAATATCTTTGACACACACTTTTGAAATGGCAATAAGGTAGCAGGATAAAACAGAATAGATTTGCACTGGCAAAATGTAACAGATTTATAACCACAAATAAATACCATCAAAAATATTACAAAATATTTCGTTTTTAGTGTAATTACAAATATAAATACTTGATTCCTCTAGTGATTATAAGGCAGGACAATGAAGACAATACTTGGTGCCTATAGATGCACTGAAGTCTGGAGGAGACTATTTTCAATATACAAGGAAATCATTCACACTTTTCACATACTCTTTCACACTAAAAACCTTCTCCAGACTCAGTGTGTCACTGGTCTGTCATATTCACAAATAATGTACAATTTGGAGGTGAGCTCAGATTTGTTTCTGTGAAAAGAAAAACAGCATTTACTTTTTACAATTCACCAATGCTACTGATGATGATGACGACAAGATGCTCACTGTACCATCGCTCTGGACTGGTTCTTGTGTCTGGTGTTGACAGCTGAATATCTGCAGGAACCTTGGACTTAATCTCTGCTCCAAGTGGAAGGTAAAGCTGGTCTTCCGTGTCGGCATCCGCGAGAAACGGATCTGGGTCGTACTCATAGGAATAATAGGAGACTTCTGCTATAGACACCTGATCCTCTTCACCTGGAAATAAGATTTGAGTTATTGGAAAATTCAATAAAGAGTATGACCATCAATATTTGTCGAGCTGCCATGAAGTTGTGCCTGATTTGTATAGTACAAGGCACCTGCAGACCAGCTGTAGCAATACTTTAATGAAACAGCAGGGGGCCCTCTGTTCCTAAAATCTTTACATTCCATAAAGTGATCATAAATAAGTCTTCAATTGCAGAATAGGCAAATGTGGGTTAGCAACTGAATCATACCCTTGAGTCTACAAATGTCATTGCTCATGTGTATTTTCCAATGGTGAAACTACATTAAGTGTTGTCCTCTTTTAAAAGTTAGCTAATAGACAAGTCTGTGCACAGAAACTAATTCCTGTGCTTTAGGAATGAATGAGTGACAGTTTTTTGGCTGATCCTGTCTTCAACTATTACACTCTCTGTGCACTTTATCAGGTATGCCGTCCACATTCTGCCCTAATGGTTTACAAAGAACTTGAAATGAAATGAATGCATTAAGCTCATCTCACTGCAGCGTGGTGCATGTGGGCACAGATCTGTTTGTGTAAGCATACATCGTGAGCAGGTGTGTGCGCACTCTTCTATACGATTTTGCACAAGTAAATGTGATTGGATAACAGCATTCCTGTGGTAAGTGTGAAGTATAAGCTTTTGTACTAAAGGAGACTGAACAGCTTTGTGAACTCAGCTACCAAGAGCTGCAGGCATGAGGCAAGTCGGTGCAGGTCGTTCAACTTTATCCACACACCAGTCATTAATAGGCCACCCTTTATCCTGCCCTACGCACAGGTCTGCTCAAGACAGCCACAAACTTTGAACTACTGTTGACAAACCAACTGTGAATGAGAGCTGTACTTTAAATGTAAAAGGCTTCATTCACTGCATGTGCTTCAGTAGCTACAAGGTTGAATGCTGACCCGAGTCCCTTTTTAATGCAGACACATTGTGGGTGCAGTGGTATGTGCATCTTTTTCCTCTCCATTCTCTGCTCTTGACACCATGTGCTCTCCACCTGTCTTTGGCTGATACTTCTCTGACCTTAACCTTTTAACTGCCCTCACTCACTCTTTCATCTGTCTGCACTTTTCTTCTTGGGCCAGTGATCTCACCCTTACCACAAAAACAAACATCAATGTTCAAACCACACACGTTTAATTCTGCTTTTCCACCAGTCTAGAAAGGGTTTTTGAAAGAGTTTATGAAAACATAACTGAGAAGCAGTTAAAAGCTACCTGTTTGTACTGGCACAGAGGGCTGCTCTGTTTCCTGATTTGCCACTGGCGGCCTGTCCTCAACTGTGGTCACCACTAAGAAACACATTAAGACATAAACAGATAGTTAGTTCATATTTCCAAAATGATCGCAGAACAATGGAGCAAACTGTATTTTTGTTTTCAAATAAACATGTAATTTTTGTCCTGGGTTGTTTACAAACAAACAAGACAAAATGATCCTGTTGATAATTCAAAAGCATTTGGCACATTCCCAGGTCTAATCCCACCAAAGTTTTGTCTATGTCTTTTCCCAATCTGCTCCACAACATGAAGGCTCCTTTGTTGTTGGGCTGTGCGTCGGAAAGGAATGTGACAAAGATTTCAAAGGACTGGACAAAAGCACTCTCTCATTTGGAGAGCCCTGTAATACAGCATGGCGCGAGGAGCAAGGGTGCAGGGGCTGCTGCGGGCGGACCAGACAAAAAAAAAAAAGAAAGTCCAATAATCAGCAGCACACCTGAACAGCTGTGCAACGTCAAACAATTCTCTCTGGAAGTAAGACCAAAGATTCAAATCAGAACTGTATGTGTGAGCACTTACTGTGAGAACATAGGGACAATGGAACCTGCTTGATTTGGGTACCATTTCGACAGGCAAAAACATCCATTTGGCATTGGTTCTGGTAAAGCTGCCCATCTGACCCACAGACCGGTTCCCCATCATAACCGCAGTCTCTGTAGCAAGTGCAGCGCTCAAATTGTTCTTCCTCCATACACCCAAACACATTATTGCAATGGTTGCCTTGTACAAAGCCTATAACAATTCATAAAAAAACTACTTTGATTATTGCTTTAATGGGTCATATGTACTTAAAACATTTAGAGAGAGACGCACCTATCCACTGGTTGGTTGAACTCTCTACCTCGTTACACGTTGGGCCATCACACAGCTCCCGAGCCAATGGACTGCTCTCGCTCACATTGTAAAAGCGTGTTGCCTCAAACGCTGCAGAAGAGAAGTACAAAAAACATGTTTAAATATCCACTCACCAGAAGTAGGCCATATTAATATAATCCTTTCAATTTCACAAGGGGGAGTAACTTAATAAATCACAAAAAGACCTTCCCGGCTCAGTAGCTACTAAAGAATATTCATCAGAGGCACACCTGGCTCATAGTAGTCATAGATCTTGACCGGTACAGGTGCCGTCTTGCCCACAATGTATTCCCTGACAGCTTGAAAGCCGACACACGTAATACATTGACTAGGGATCTGAAAGGTATATTTTAAACACATGAAAGTTGTTTTGAAATTATGATTAATCCAAAAAAAGTCAAACTAGATCATCTTACCTCATCAAAATAAAAAAAAACTTTTCTCCCACTCAGCTCATATCGTTTTAGGCCCACTCTCTTGTCCATCAGCAACTACAAAAATAGAAGACATAAAACTACTTTCTGCGTTTCTAATGATAATTTAATGGATATAGTTTATAGAGATATAGTTTATGTATTGTGATGTGATAAGACATCTGAGCATGAGGACACAGGAGTCACCAATGGAGCAAAGCTCTCCCGCAAGGCCAACTAGCAACGTAAAATTACACTGCCCTTCAGTTAATCAAATAAAACTTGTTTAAATGACTGATAGGAGACAGAATATATAATAGATGTTGTTCACCAAACTAATCTTTCACAACTAAATCACCAGTGAAAGCATGAAGCATAAGGCAGGAGGCGCGCCTGCCACCATAAATTGAGGAATGTAAGTGGCAGTCCGGCAAGCAGCAGTAAAACTCTTAGGGAGGCCACAGGGTGTAAATTGAGCTCAGCCACAAGAACTCAGGTCAGCTTCGACTGACACACCAGCAGTGCGCTGGGTTTTACATCTCCCCAGGTACCACTAGCTTTTTAGAGACACAGACCTGCAGACAAGTCCTGTAAGTGCCCAGTTATGAGGGAATTTGTCTGTGGGCTGGTTTGGGAGATGATCTCTAGACAGGAAAAAAATCCTCAATTTTTCCTTTAATTTTAGTAGTTACAATTTTCTACTCTAGCTGTAGAAATACAATGTTTTAAAATGATTCAAGATATCAAATTTATAATATTAGGTGTTTTAGCATTCATGTGACTTTTACACAAGCAAACAATTTGTAGTTAGTGTTTAAAACAGTTGTTTGAGTCCATACTCTCTCCAGACTTTCCACATCTGCTCTGAAACCCGACAGCATAGGAACCTCTACGACGGCCATGTTGGAAGAGCCTGAATGGAGCCACCTAAGATCAAAACCATTCTGTTATAATTAGTTTGTGAGGTATGTGTTGTCAACATTCTAAGATAAAGGAAATTACCTTGCGCAGACTTCCAAAGAGACATGGAGGTCCATTTTGTCCTGGTGTGCCGCTGGGTCATCATCGTCAACAGGAGCTCTGCGTTTGCGATTGAGCTCAGAGCGGTTGTCAGCACGACTACGGGGTCGTGGGTTGCTGTGGCGGAAAGTTGGTTGAGGGGCCTGAAGATGTATTTCCTGAGCCTCCTTTAGGTCCACCTTCAGATAGAAGGCTGGCTTTGATGTTGGGTCTGGGACATTGTAAGACACATCTATCTGTGGAAACACAGAACTCCGGTCAAAACTAAATCATCTTCAGCTGCTCCTTTTAACAGCAAAATCATCAATTTAAATCAACTCACACCAACATTTAATTAAACATTTTACCATTAACTTCGATGACAATGTGCACTCTAGAGCAGGAGTTCTTAACCTTTTTGACCACAAGGCCTGACTTTTTCTGTACAAAGTAAACTGTATCATATTTTACTGATTGTGCGGCCCTCAAGAATCACTGCTCTGGTGCAGGGGTAGGCAATCATTTTGTCCCTAAGAGCCATATCCGAATCCAGACAAGTGGCGGACCCTGTAATCTTTATTAAGAACACAAGTGCAGACACATGTTCCATAGCTATGCGGCTCAGGTCTGCTCTTTTTCCGCATTTCTGCAGTGTATACAAATAACCAGCAGATGGAGCCATGTGTCTCTTTCTTACGCTTATAATAAAAAATTTACCCTTTAAACTTTATTAAAACGTCTTTAAAGCTTTAACTGTTAACTTTGCCTGAAGGAGTGAATCATGTCAAACGTTGTATATGTTTTTCTCAACACAAACAACGCATTTTTACATAACATGCAGTGCACTTCATAGCAGATTCTTAAATTCATGCCATTTTAGAGTTCTTAGCTTCAACTCATGTAATTAGTTTTTACTTATTTTAATCATTTTATCACTGGATAATGGAGCCCTCTATACCATGAGTGGTGGTCAGCTGTGGCTGCTGGGGCTTGGCTTGTGGACCCCTGGTGGAGGTTTGGTGCTTCTGCCTTATCGCTCTTCTGGGCCCTGTGTCTGTGTCTTGTGGCTGGTGCAGACGGCTCCTCTGATACGGTTTCCTCAATTGGTTCAACTGTACTCATGCCTCATGTGTTTTAGAGTGTGTGTTTGCGTGTATGTGCACATGAGCGCATATGTGATGGGCATGTTACTTTCTATGGAGGGGTTGTTTGGGTTTATGGGTCAGGTGGTTGTGGGGTGATTGAGAGCATGTGGTAATGTTTTTTTATTGTACTGTAAATCACTTTGTGCTATTCTAAGTATGAAATTTGATTGATTGATTGATATATTAAAAGAAACCATCAGGTGTCACTAAACTGTGCAAGTCCCTGGCTGTCACTAACTTCTTTATTATGTTAAAAGGTGAGTCTTCTCCTTGCTCTAGTGTTATAAGGGATATGGCATTGTACACTGAAAACTGTGGATCCAATCCTGCTCAGAACATGCTTTAGACTGTTACAGAGGTTTTAATACCCAGCATGCCGTTCTTCACAGCTGACATGAGTTAAACTAGATTGAAACCAACTTGAAACCAACAGCTCCAACAGTACGGCTTTAAATCCTAGGATCGCTGGTTCAAGACCAGACTCTGTCACTATGTGTAATACCTTCACTAGATGTATGATGAAAAAACATCACCTTCTCTACCTTTAGATCTAGGGTTGTAAACACATTACTTTTGTGCTCTATAATTTAGGACACTATTTTTCAAACACAATTGCACTATCTCTGTTGAGACACTTTAATGATTTTGATATAAAAGGCTGATGACTCTGAGGCACATGAAAGGAACTACAGATCCCTGAAATCAACACAGACAGAAGCAGAAGTTTCTGATTTTGGCGCTCTTGTATTTCATTATAGTCCAGGTGCTGCTAGCCTGAGGGCTGTGAGGGTGTTGAGGCAAACAATTTGGAATGAAGAGAGGAGGGAGAGAGAAAGTAAAAGGTATGAATAAGAAAGAAATGCTGTTGCGACTGATGCTGTTGTTGCTGTATGTGATGGAACACTTCTGTGTTATCTCCTCATGTTATTTACCATGTACAGTTCTGGCCAATTTAAAGAAATAATACAAAAAAGACAGATCATATAGACAATATTTTGAGAGTGTTATTGCAGACTCAACAATACCTGCATAAGACAGCACCCCTCTCCTTTGGCACTCACAAACAGACCAGTGGGGATGCTGGGGATCTGGAACAAAAAAGATAAAAATCAGGGAGGGTAGGAAATCAGGTAATGAGTCTTTTAACAAGTGAATAAGAGCTGTGGGCTGTGCCAGTGCCACTTGTGCGTCAATGGCTCAAAACAAGCAACTCCTGTAATAACAGGCTAACACAGTCCTTCAGAGTGACCGCAGCCCTCACAATAGAGCTCAACAATCCCGCCCACTTCAAAGTTTGCCGTGGTCACAGAAGTGAATTACTCAATACATTTTGCCATAGAGCTCTTGAAAGAGTTTCATATTTTAAAGGGCACGATGGAGAATAAGCAGCTATGTGGTCACTAATGTGTTGTTTTCAGTCCAACACATGTAAAACTTGAAAATCTGCTAAATGTTTTAAAAACTTAGCGGTTTATAATGTTTCAGAAACAGTTTGAACACAATTATAGGTCTTGTGCTCATTACTTACCACATAGCTGATTAGCCCCGAGCAAGCTTTCAAACAGTTTACTTTCACCTCTTTTTCAGAATGCCTACGGGAAAAATGTCACTGTCGAGCTGTATCTGATCAAGCTTCTGATACTGTATAAGTGAAATGAGTGGGTATGAAAAGTTTAGAAGACTGATAATACACTGGATGATTAGGGTTGAACAAAGAATAGCGTAAAAAAAAAAAAGTGTTTACCCGTTTTATCTACATATGTTAAAGATAAAGGTTTTGAATAGTAAAGATAGGCGCTGCAATGGAATTTGTTAATTAGTCTTATTCCTTTCATATAAAGTTCAAGTACTTTAATAATATTACCTTGGCACTTTGAAGGAGTTTCTTGTTGTCCCTGTTAAGTTCAAATGTCTCTTGGAAGTCAAGGTTGGTTGAGGCTAAAGAGATGGTGAGATTGACCCCTCCGACATAGGACAGTATTGCATACTCCGATAAAGCTTGCAGAGCCACACATGTGTCCTGCCAAATTATTTTAGAAAAAAACAACAACTTTATAACATAAAACTGACATTTGCAGAGTGACAAATTATCCTAATGATCAATAATCAATTATTATAATAATGATTAACTTATTCCACCTGTGTGGAGGAAAAACCACCCAAGGCATTTCTTTGTTTAGAAAGCCATTTGACCACAGGCAAAGCAGAGGCCACATCTCCCAGCAGAGTGTAGGTAAGAAGACCATAGGCTGTCATCTCCACTTCTGCGGACACCACTGAGGAAGAGCAACATTTAGTTGAGCTGTCATAAATAGCAGAAGGACCGTAGCATTAGCACTTTGAAATACCTGATTGGGAAAGGCCATCATTAAAGCCCATGAATGTGTCCTCATCTGTCATTGTGCTGCCAGTCAAACTCCAGTGGGTAAGTCCATCTGAAATACCAAACCAATAAATCACATATCATTTAAAGGAAACGTATGTATGATTTTCAGTTCAACATTCATAAACTTGACCAATCTGTGTCCCCAAATACAAGATGATTGAGACATGTTCAAATCAAATGTAGCTTTTGCTGAACATTGACCATGATGTCCACATTGTTTATGTTGTAATTTGTTTTTTATTTCTCAAGATGATTCTCCAGTCTAAAAGTAGAATGAGCCTCAGATGAGTCTCTCATTTGGGTTGCCAGTTCCTAGACCTAAATCCAATCCAAAACCTACCAAAGCCCAGCACCTGCAGCCAGTCATTAATCAGAGAAAAAAATGGGAGTCTGCAGGTGCAGGCAACACAGGTTTAGTTTGGATTGTAGTTCTTTTTTAAAATTGTAAGAGTGCAGGCTACACACGGTTCCTTTAACTTTGCATGTAACTGGTTACATTGTGTTCAGTGAACCTGTAAAGTAACCATAGTACCCAGAAAAACCCTCGGCACAGATGAGGAGAACACAGAGGACCAAACCCTCTCTGGGACTCCAAGATCCCAAGACTTTCGTGTTGTGAGACAAGAGTGATAATAGGGTATCCAATATAATTTAACTGAATTAATAAAACTCACGTCAACGTAAACCGAATTGAATTCACTAGTTTTATGTGCACAAGGCCATTCCTCTGTATAACATTGAGACAAGTACCTTGAGTGATGGCCATGTGATTAAGACGACGCAGAGCCAATGGGGCGTATGGACTGCGTAAAAGTGCCAGGGCGTAGGAAGACAGGGCTGTGGTGTAAGGATCATCAGCGGAGTAAATGTTACTCTCCAGGAAATCCTTGGCTTTAGTCACTGCCAGCTTCTCCTCCTGGAAAGATGTGTCATGTTAAGTGCAAGTGAATTAAACCAAACATAGTAAAGTGTTTATAGCTTTGGAAATAATTGTATAATAAAACAAATAGCAATATATATAATATTTACTCAGGCCTTGTATTTATGGAATGACTAAATTGGCAGCTTTAACGACACCTGTCCTGCTTGGTGCACTCTCCAATTTACCTGTGCCAGTGAGAACAGTGCTCAAACTTGTGATCCTGTGTGGCTAAATTACACACCATGGGATTTATAAAAAACATAATCTGTAGTTGGTTGTCTCATCCCTAGTTGTAATATAGCATCCATAACAATGGATAACATAATAGATAATGGATAGCAATTCTGGTGTAAAGTCCAGATACAAGATGGACAGACAAAAGTCCTCTGAGGGGTTAAAGTAAAAAAAATAAACTAAAAGGGCATTTGTGAAAAGGCATACAATCAAAAATATACATATTCAATAATTATTCAAGGGCCTGTAGTTAAGAAGCAGCTGTGTGGCATACCAAGAATAATGAATATGAAATATTAGGCATGATGAGGTAGCACTAAGTAGCAATATTGCACAACAAATGATACTTTACTTTCTCCATCAGTCTCACTGTCTCTCACGCACCTCCACAGTTATTCCTGTCTCCAAGAGAGCTGCCACCACATATGCTGTGAGTGAAATCTTTCCGTGGATACCTCCCTATGGGAAATCATATATGTTGAAACATTTTTTTTTTTTTACTTTCAATCAATCAAACAAACAAACAAACAAACCAAAAGGCAAGAGGTTAGTAAGTCAGTGAACACAATAATGGCACAAGTTTATTTTGTCCTTTGAAACCAGAACCAGAGACTTGCCTGGAGATCCTTGTTGAGGATGCGGCCCATGGCAGGAAAGGAGCCGTCTTCGCGTTGGTGCTTGATAAGCCATGACTTAGCCGCACGAAGCTCTTCAGGGTCAATGAAAATAAAACTCTGGGATTGCGCAAATGACTTCAAAACAAAGGCAGTTAACCTAGAGAAAAGGTGAGCAATCATGAACAATTATGAACAATCATAAAAATGCCAATTTGTTAAAAAAAACTGTCCATAGCTACAATGTCAGTTGGACACGAGGGACAAGGGTTAAGATACAGTAATTGAGATACAATCATTAAGTTCCTAGAGGACACCGTTTAGTGCCAAGTCAATAAATATTGAACTAAAACAACAATTCCTGTTACCGAGTCATTACAAAAATAGGGACAGTGACTTCGAAGATCATGCTACTTTCATAAATTACTGAATGCATATACAGAAATAAACAAGGGGGTCATGTTTTACTTTCCAAATGCAATTGTGAGCACCAAGAAAAATGAGCAAGAAAAAAGAACTCACTTGCTACACTTTAACAATTATTATTATTATTAAAACCATTTATTGCACTAGTCTGACCAACTGTAAATTGTAATTATATCAAAACCAAGTCTATTTTATTTTGTTTGTAAACTCAACATTTTATGCATGCCTTTTTGATATATTTTGCTACTATTGTTCTTCATTCTTGTATGTTGCACCTTAATGCCAAAGCAAGTTCCTAGTTTGTGAATTCTGTTCAACCCCTTTCTGATTCTGAGTCTGAATATTTATAATTGAAGTAATGATGGACTTGCGATGTTGGACTCAAAGGAAAGATTTTTACTTCAACAATAATTCACCATTTGCACTGCTTGTTTTGCATTGTTGTTCTGTCCATACTTGAGACGATCATCAATGGCAATTTTTTTAGATTTGTGATTTTATGTTTCAATGGTAAGATTTTGATCAGAATGTAGATTTTAAACTCATCCAGAATCTTAAACATAAGACTGAAATCAAAACTATTAGAAAAATCACCTGGATTCCACAACATAAAACTACAAAACTACAGAGTTAGCAATTTTTGCCCGGTGGCAGAGTGGTTAAGACAGAGCACACCAGAGACGCACTCTGAGGTTTTTATATAATATATTTTTAAAAATTCTATTACATTATATATAATATATATATATATATATATTATATATATATATATATATATATATATATATATATATATATATATATATATATATATATATAAAACTTCAGAGGGTCTGCGTCTTTGGGCATCAGGGGCAGGGCGATCCAAAGCCTAGGGGCTATAGAAAATGGAAAGGACAGGTCCCACCTGACTTTTAAAACAAGTCTTCGGGACCATCAGGAGGCTCTAGCTTGAAAGTGTGGTCAGAGGATTAAGGGCACAGCAAGTCAGCAATGTAGTGGACCTGTCCATGCAACGCTCAAAAAGTAAAGACCAAAAGTTTAAAATAAATTCTAAATGTCACTGGTAGTTAAGCCCGAAGATCTACCTGTAGATTTATATAACGTTTTTTTTAAATAAACAGCTATAGAAACATGTAGAGACGTGCAATATAAAGCAGGAAGAGAAAATCTGCTAATTGACTTGACTAGAACCATTCATACAGATGACTATTTTGCAAATGAAATAATAACTGGACTAAATATTAGAAGGTTGATCTTATAATCACCTCACTTGAAGCTCATTTTAACTATAATATTAGTTATTATAATAAGACAAGCTCCATGGTAACGCTGGGAGGCTTGAGACGTAGAAAAAGTCAGCTTTCCTTTGGGTCGCGTCAACAACAAATTGCTTTGTGAAGGACAGAAACAGCATGAACAGGTAGTGTCTCCTCCTCCTGCTCCTCGGCCTGACTCCCTCTCCACTCTCGCCTCCCTCATGTGAACGTTCTTCTGTTGTCTTGTGTCGTCGGCTCGCGCTGCGTTGTGCTCCTGCCGAGTCTCACTGAGAAAGCGGACAAAATAAATGTAGCCCCCTCGCACTGATTGTAACTCATGGTTCACTCGCGCTTTTGGGGACCTCCATATGCGCCGTGGGATACACTCGCTCAGCGTGTGTAAATACTGTCACTTAGCGCCAGCCAAAAAACTTTGCTTTGGCCTCAGAGATCGACTGCTACTGCGACCGAGATCGACGCAACGGGCCCCCCTGCAGGGAATTATTCTTGAAGCAAAGTTTTACACAAGCTCTGAAGAGCTGACTAATTAATCAATCGCATGATAAATTCCAATGACAGACTTTTGCTGGACCCTTTCTGCATTGGGCCCAGGGTAAAAGTACCCTTTACCTCCTTAGTTTAGTTTATTTGGTTAAAAACAAGAACCATGCGTGAACAGAATAATCTCATAAAATAATAGATGCTGTACACCAGATTTAGCAAAAGCTAGTTTCCACCTGCTAATGGCAGTAAACCCAGTACAACGTGTTTGAGCTACTGTTAAGGATTGCTAAGCAACCAGTTTACTGTAGATAAAGAAAGCGGGTCAATAGGTGTTGGATGGTAAATATTTTAGCATAGTAGATATCTTGGCTCTTTTGATCTTTGGTATTCAGCTCCCAAACTCCCAAACGCTGTTAAAACTGTCAGATCAGTCACTTGGCAGGCTCAAATGCCATGCCAGCCTCAACATGTAGGCCAAAGAATGAAGAGTGAAAGTATAGCCCCCACTTTCAGTGGTTACAAAGAAGACCCCACTCTTACTTAATATTATGATTATGATTATTATTATTATTAAGTCTTGCCAATTTCCACAGTGCCACATTTTCTGGGCAGCAGGAAAAGAAAAAAAAACTGAATCAGAGGCATTCAAGTGGCTAAACTTGTGAACCAGAGCTGAAAGGGCCATGGAGTCATAAAGTGTGATGCAAGTTTATAGGTTCACCATCTGTGTTGACCACAGAACACTGGGTACATTTACAAAAAATCAGATAACCCAATAATCAGATCTGACTTTTGGTGTGTTTACATACCCAGGAGAAATCTGATCACATTGTAAGATGTGCTAATTAGTGACATTTTAGAATTTAAATGTTAGAATTTAAAACAAATAACTATTTCTATCTTTAACATTTACTCTTTCAAATCTGTCTTTGCCACATTAGTCTGTCATTGTCAGGTGTGCCCAATCAGAAAAAAAATCGTATAACTCACATGACGACATTTCAATTATCTGATAACTCCAGAAATCATATAATGATCAGATCTTTGGTGGGCATGTAAACATAGCAAATGTTGCCTTGGTTTACAAAAGCAACCACCAACCACAACATCTTCAAATGTTTCCATAGTTTAATGAAAACAATTTCATTAATGAGGCATGATCATCTGTGAGTCACATATAGAACCTTGTTGACTTGCGTCAGAAAACAAAACCATTGGACATGGATTCTTACAAATACATAATAATACAGTCCTAACTCCTAACTATTCTCTCTATGTCCCTGTGATACACCTAAAGAGTTTATGAATAAGGTGAGATCTTCCAGCTCAATGAGGGCAACTACACAGATTATATCACAGGTACAGCCCAGTGACTTACCACATGCTGCCAGAGGAATCTCTTTCTCCAAAGGCGCTGTAAGATCCATCTTGACGTTTGTAGGTCAGCTGTCGCTGGTAACCTGAAAAAGTAAAATACTGTATGTAAGAAGTTGTGAAAACTTTGACAAATGCAGATAACAGAGTTATTGCAACTATTTTAAACTGAATTATTTAATTAATTAATTAATTAATTAATTAATTAAAGTATTTCTTTAACTCAAACTGTAGGTACATGGCATAATGCAAATGTCTGGTTTATCAACCCAGTACCTTGCAGGAGGTAATCAGTAGCTTCATTTTCCACATCCAAGCCGAGCTGCCTTGTTTTTTGTAGATAGTTGAGGACAAAAACATTGGGAGCAAAGTGGATCATGTTCTGCTCACCACATCCAAACGGTAACCGCAACAGTTTATCCAGGTTATTTAAAGTTGGTCCCATGACATCTCCTGAAAGTACAAAAATGTTTGGTGTTTTTCTTTAAGCAATAAAAAGTTGTATTAAATTTCAGATTTACACACAAACCAATCATAAAGGCTGTGGCTCGCTCAGATCCAGGGACCACGTTGTGTGGGACACCAAGAGTGAACGCTTCATTGTGGTTTTCCTCTGAGTCTTCCTTTTTCCAGATCTTAAACTCTCCAACTGAACCCCACCCTGTTGAAAAGCCAATGTGACGCACCTGGATAAAAGATGAAAGGATAGGTAAACATGTACTACGGAAAACACCATAAACAATTTAAATGAACATTCAAACCTGTCCTGCACCGTGACCAGCCCAATGGAGAATTACTGAGTCGTTAGATGGCTGCAAACCATGGCCAACCTAACAAAACAAAATACAGAATATTCAGATTTTTTATTTCCATAATTTTGGTTATGTTCTAATCTGGACTAGATAATTAATTTCACAATTTACAATTATACTTTATACATTATTTTCAAGTAATGTTATGACTATATTATGTGATGTAGTGAAGTTACATCTTAACTCAGATCTAAACAAAAGTAAAACACACAGCTTGACTTTGCAATCATAGATGCCAAAATACCATGGTCTCAGGAAAAACCATGGATCCTTGAATGAATTAGAGTGTAGTAGTGCGCATTGGAAGCTCTTATAATTGTTCCCTTTGGGGAATGATGCGCAGCTAATGTCGGGGCTTTAAAGTGGCTTGCCAGTTGCTGAGTGCCATGCAAGCACCAGGTCATTGATCAGAGAGTCCACAGTCACTGACAGCAGCCTGTTAAGCGTGACCTTAGAGAAAGGCATGCCAGTAAAAGAGGCGCCAGTCTTCCTAACTCAAACACACACCATGTGGTCACATAGTATCTTGTCAATGAGACCGGCAGGATACAAACAAAACTGTCTGCAAGAACTCAGGAAGGTTTGATGTGATCAATATTTTGTGAGAAAAATATAGTTATAATTTAGAAGTTCTACACAACACAGTCTAAAAATGGAACAATATTCTTACCTGTATCACTCCACCTTTCCAGCTGATCCAAAAGCTTCGAAACTCATCCCAGGACAGAATGCTCGGAGTTGACACACTATTGAGGGGGTCGCCCATTTTGCCAAAAGAAATCCACGATCGAGTGTTTTGTCTTCCCCCAAGCACAATTTCTACCATCTCTGCACTGTCATGAGGACTGGGAGAAAGGGCAAAATGTGCATCGTTGTGCGTCTTCACAGCCACTTGGAAGTGGTTCATCCGTGCTGGTTTTTTCACATACTGATACTCGTACTTATTTGGAGTTGAAATGTGGATTCTCTCTGAGAAAACAGATAAACTTCATAAAGAAACATCAAACCTGTAATATAGGAAACAGTCTATTTACACTAACCATTTGGGCAAAAAAAGACACTGTAGGTGTATTCCCTGGGAAGGCCCTCTGGCTGCAAGAGAAAAATACAATGACAAAGTTATCCAATAGTTTTCACACACACCAAATTATTATATTTCTATTTCACTGATGAACACCTCCACCAAAACAGTTCTCCGCACAAAGTCCAAGCCGACAGGGTTCCTCTTCTCATCGACATCATTGCTTGTCCTGCTTGACAGGAATCCGTCTGAACAACAGCTTGCTTCACTGTACGCCATGGCACGAGCTTTTGAGGAAAATCCGTGTTATTAGTGGCCTTCACATCATGTGTTTTGTGAAGCTATTTTATTTACACAAAGTCAATTCATTAATAAAACCAATACATTTATGCTTTAGTTGGAGGGTAAAGCAATTTCTTCAAAGTCATCAGCTGCAAAATTTCATGGGACGCCGAGTTCATTAAAAGTACTCCTAATTCTGTTGGTGGGGAGCACATTGGAAATGTGGCCAAGTGCCAGCGGCCGCTCTTTATACATCTACTGAGAGGGAAGTGCAGGAGGCCACTGGATGAGGAGAGGGGCCATGGGGGGCCCATTGACCGGCAATGACCTGATACTCATCAACATGCCACTGTTTGTGGCAGTCGAGCTGCGGGCGCTCCCCTGCGGTCAGCAGCTTTGTTCTCGGGACATGACTGTTTGTGACTCCTGGTAGGTCACTAGATCACACACAGTTCAGTATTTGACCAGCAGTGCTTTCAGTTTTGATTAAGTACCTGTGATGTTGGCAGTTCCCAGTTCAGTGAAAGATAATACAATGGATGTTGGTGCAGCCTCTCCTGGAGCTACACATTTCTTTCTTGTCAGGTGGTGCTTTCCTGGATGGCCCACAAACTTGATGCCTTTTGGAACAGAGATTTTGACATGGACCTGTAAAAGAGAAAAGAGAGTACAAATTAACTGAAAAGAACCTTCTGTAACCAAAAATGTTACTTAAATTGCCCAAGTCATTGGAATAACATGGCCCTGGAAGAACATCAAAAACACGAGCTAATTTGTATATTCACCAACTTTGACATCAGGTCTACACATGCACACAACATTTACAAGCTCATTTGCAAACATCATGATGTCATCTTTAAGGAGCACAGGATGGACCAGTTCTTTGGCCATGATATAACTACAATCTCCTGAGCTAATCTCAATCTTCCCTTTGCAAACATTCTTGCCTGCAAGCAAACATAATCCTTTCCTTGCTGAAAAAAAAGTATGGCGGTATGACAGTAATTGTCAGTCTCTAATGTGATGCACATAAAAGGTGTATTAATCAATATACAATATCCAAAATCACTTACATCACTTACAATGGCAATTAAAATCATTTCTGATTCTGATATTGGGGAAAAAAAGAAAAAATATCCCAATACATCATTATATTTATTACCTCAGAGCAGATTGGAAGGTAGTTGTAGACCGTAAGCGGAACTTTAGTCTGCTCTCCTCGGATGAGGCTGTATGGCAATGTAAAATCAACAAAAAAGGGTTTGAAGACACGGAGTTCGGTCCTCTTGGCTAAACCCAGGCCACTTCCTTCAGAGAGACCAATGGCGTCTGTTACCCATGTGGTGATGGAATCAGGCACATCTAACTGGAGTTCAGAGTACCCACTCTCTGAGCTGACCAGAGACACATGTTGGAAAGAAACAGGCTTTGTTAGGAAGTGATGTAAAAATAACTAAATCAGTCAGTCATTTTATTTAACACAAGCTATAAAACCCTTACACTCTCTCCATATTATGGAGTGCAAACACAGATTTATTCAATACTGCAGAATATTTTTATATTAGCAGCACCTGTGTCAACACCTGCAGCAGCTTCAAAAACACATACATCAAAGCAGATACTGTGAGGGGCAGTTATATCCTGACCTCCGTTTCCTTGAATTAAACAAGCTGAGATCATATCTGGCAACACAAATTCAAAGTTGGTGCTGGCAACAACAGTTCAAATGACAAATTTACACCCTTTCTTTGGATCAAACTGACCAAAATACCTATTTAAAGGTTTTGAAGGAAACAGGAAGCGTTAAACTTTACAGGAAATTAGGCAGCGCAAAAATCAATCCAAAGACATCAGGCATGCCCAAATTGCAGAGTAATTTGTTTAAGTTGGGTAATAATCAATGGAGAAACTAGCTGAGAAAGCAACAAGTCAGGCCAAGACTATTCCTTTTAAGCTACAGTACATACATGTGCTTAAAAAGTGCTGAGAATACCCCAACAAAAAATACATTATTATCTCATTTATTCCTATATTGAATATACAATATGTTGATACTCCTTACAAACACATAGAGAAAACTTTAAATTTGTGTAAATACCTGATATTGAAGCAGTGCCATATCCATGTTTCAGGGAAAAATGTCCGCCTTTGCTTCTCTGATCTAAAGCAAAGGGATACACATAGCATACATTCAGTTGTGTAGATCAATGTCATTGTTCCACAAAGATAGAGGAATTCTAACCAAAACACATAAAATAAAAGACCTGATAAAGTTGTATATAAAGTAAGTCACTTCATTTTTTAATAATTTTGTGCATTATTTTGTAAATACAAGAGACTCCTTTTTAATAATGTATAATATGTTCTGTATCATTTTAGTGCAAGCTCTAGGTTGTGCAATCACTCACATACTTCCAATATCAAAAAACTCTTATCACAGAAACACACCCAACACTCCTCATTAAAAAGATTAATGTGTAAACAGCTTAATTAATACAACAATACCACCATAGACAGATAATGCTTAATGGCCTGCAGAGCAGCTCTTTACCTGGCTGGAGAACGTGTGTGAGTGGCTGCAACGATCGCCGAGGTGTGAGGTTGAAAGGCAGGCACAGCCTCATCTGTATAAATGCCCCCACTTTGTCTGTGGTTTAAACTCACCATATCTGTCATCACAACCAACCCAGTTTCCTGTGTTTAATACACAGACACTATGATTATTATTTTTTATTGCTGTCCCATAAATAAGAGCTCAGAGAGTAAGTCTTCTTACTGTAAAGGCAAAGCGTGCGTCTTTAGTGATGTCCCAGTGCCAGGGGAACACAGACGAGCGCCTGCGTCTCTTTGAAGACAGTCCAGGCCACCAGAAGTGCCCGTCATCTTTAGGCACACCAAAGGCATCGGACACATCAAAGTCTGCCAGCTCCCGAAACACCTGCGCACAGGAAAAACGCTTATTTTTGTGACATAATATGTATTTGCATTCTATTTGTCCAAGGCAGTTGCAGACATTTATCTTAAAGCTTAAACAAGTATTTTTGTACAAACTTTGTCTGGAGTCATCTGAAAACCCGGCTTTAGCAGATACATGCTCTTATCCACAGTAGCCACACAAACACAGGAGCCCTTCTGTCCATGGACACGCATGGTCACTGGCTCCCCTGGCATGGACTCATTTGTTGACAGAGAAACAGAGACCTATTACAAAAACACACAAATGTAAAGAATATTTATTTAATATATTTTGCTTTAAGGCTGTGTCGTTTTCCACTTGATGTTTTGACAATTAATCTTTCTTTTTATTGCTAATTCTGTGTGGCAGACACAGTTGTAATTCTTGTTCATTGTCACTCAGGTGTGACATCATCATCAGAAATCAAGATTATGTCTTTTATTTCATAAAAACAGAAGGAAGGGACTGGGTAAACCGTAAACATTTACAAATCAAATCTGCTTATAGTCATAGTCCTTTTGGCCTCCTTCCACCACTCTGCAATCTGTCATTGTACTGTCAGTCTGTCACAGCCCAATCACCTGTAGCCGTGTAGCTCTCTGCTTCGTCCTGCCCTTGTCCCCTCCTCCAACGCACAAACTCTCTGCTCTAATGGCATACCAGGGAGCTGTAAATACTTCTGGGAGTTAACTCCGCCTAATGCAGCCAAGAGCTGGGGAGCTCTCCCAGGCCAACACAGCTGTTTGTTTACATGTATTACACTGTGGACAGAGCTGGTGCATGAGCACCATGGCAACGATCCAGCATTTATACAGTGAATTGTAAAACAATGCTCTGTAGTATGTGTGCTCTGAAATTCCCACGGTGTTAAGCAGAGGAATCAAGTAGTGTCCATGTGGTTACTTGTATATGAGTGACATTAGTAAATGTTCATGTTGAGTACTGCTGCCTTAAATCTTCCAGCCCTTAACTCTCAAAAATCTTGAAAATTAAATTATGTCAAATAGAAGATTCGAAGATTTGCCCTGTAACAGTTAATTGCTGTTTAGGATAAACACCCATCTACATTACTTCAAGTAAATTATATAATGCAAAAACCAACCTGATTCAGAAAGCTGGGCTGGACCGGGATCTGCAGGCTGTCAGTGACACCCTCCCCGTTTTCCCTTACGTAGTAGACCAGCAGACGGCTCAGAGGTGCCATGCTGTGTCTAACAGGGAAACGCAGATAAGACACACAGCTGTCCATCTCTGTCTGGGATCCAGAGCCTGTGCAACACAGCCACAGGAGTTAGAGGAAGGCGCCAGTTCTTTAAAAACAAACATTACTTAATATTTAAGAAAGAAATAGCCATAACGCATTCAATGCATTGTAACAGTGTATGGGGGAAACACTGACCAGCGGTTGAAGGGGTGGAATGTATGTTTTTGTCAAAGGTGACTGTGGCTCTTTTCCTTCTATGAGAGGCAGTCCGGTTGGCCAACTGCTGTCCTGAAAGAACTATGTTTCCCCTGGACGCCACTTCATAGTGAAGGGTAAAGTTGCAGGGACATGTGGACTTGATTGCCAGTTCTGCTTCTTGGCCAATCTAAAGATGGACGGGTAAAACAAAAAGTAGTCAAATGCATTAAACTGCAATAATTAATCATTTATGACTGGAAATATTAACAAAATTAAACTAACATTTACCATAAGTGGGACACTGGGGTTTTGGATCTGAATATGACACCTGCTGGGTGAGTACCAGCTGCTGATGGAAAGGTAGCTGGGCAGGTACTGATCGCCTACTGTCGTGTCATCAATGGATGTCACCTTAGACTTTAGAAAGAAAAAAATAGTCTTTAGATAAAAGTAAGTTTTTGGCTTCTTCACTGCTGAAGAGTGCACACTGACCTCCAGCCACACATACTGGGCAGCAGCAGGGATGGAGGGGATCTCAAAAATGGCCAGTCCATCCTTGGAGATCAGCTCAGTCGTGTACACATTATCTTTGGGTGTCAGCTCAGCCTTCACATGCACTTTCACACCATCAGCTGGACTTCCATCGGGATATGTCACCTCAAGCTATAAAACATAAATATGAAAGTTACCCAAAGTCTACAACAACCTTCAGCAGTAGCTGTTTCATACCTTTCCTTTGTAAGGAAGACCAGGCTTGAATTGTTTCCTTGTGTCCTTGGAGTACTTAATGTCTATAAGCTGCTTGTGAACAGGTGTTGAATCATCAAACATTGTTTGTTTGCTTCCATCTACACTAACTACAGTAGCCCAAATGTTGACAGAGCCTCGGAAGTGCTCTGCCACATCCAATGGCATCATGTCCCTCACGCAGAGGCTGAAATTGGCAGATCCTTTGATCTGAGACAACAGCAAAGTAAAACACGTTAGTGCACAGCCTACATTGTTGTACAATGCATAAATGTACATTCAGATTAAACTTTGGACTTACTTCCATGGTTTTAATGACTGGATGACCCATTTCATGGCGATAGTACCCTACTCCATTCACAGTCATATTAACAGTTAACTTCCCTGTCACTGGCTTTCCGAAGGTATACCTGAAAATTGGGCAAATCATGTTGATCCGAATTAAAATGTATTAAAAATCGCCATGAACATAAATAGACAAAATGTGGAACACCAGGATGAACATCGACACAACATAAGTCACATACCTTGCTCTCACCGTGGCCTGGTCACATGATCTCAGGTCACGAATGTAGCGAGGTGGATCAATAACCAATTCAAATTTGGGTATGACTGTTGAAAAAGCAAATCAAATTACTTTTTGGCAAGATTACCTCTTCTTTTTCAAATAACAGACATTTTCAAATAAAAACAAATACTATGTATGCGATAACCCTATCTTCATAATTATTTCTAATATATTAGAACATTTATAATTTTAAATGTCTTACCATATTTCTGCACCACAAATGATTTGTTGTAGGTGTGACCCTGCACTTCAACAAAGATAAACCACTCTCCAAACACAGGCTGGTCAGACAGAGGAAAACTCATGTTTACCACTCCTAAAAGAGAAAAGAACCAACATATTTAATTTAAAAACTCCTGAGTTTGGAAACTGTAGTTACAGTAAGAGCAGCTTACCACAGCAAACAGACTGTAGACCTTTCCACTGGACAATCCTTGATCCTCTTGGATCCTAAAAGACACCACATTTGCGTCTACATCCTCGCAAATAAATGTCTCACATAAATGCATTTAAAGACAATTCATCACTAGACTTTATGTAACATGTTTATAAATATGGTAGCATTAATATAACGATACATTAAAACAATCCTACATAGACTGTATTATAGACAGTTTGAAAGGAGGGGGAAATATATTTTTGTATGTTGTTTGTTCTTGCACTGCTCCATCCTGTTATCTTTGTGCACCACCATAACTTCTGCTCTATAATCTCTAACTACACTAGGAATAAAATTGCTAGTGTCCTATTCAAACCATTGGCTTTGCAAAGTATGGGTGGTCCCCCAACCTCCACTCACCAAAACATAGGCCTCAACCTGCAAAACAAGACAGAGATACATTAAACATGCGGGTTGCTGGGATAAATTTATTCCTTGTGTTAACCCCACTTTATCCAACAATCATCCATCTGTGGAGAGAGCACTACCATTTTGCAGCAGCAGACCTTTATAGAAATAACCATCAATAAAGCGTCTGTCTGGACACTCAATACTTAAGTTTAGAGCTGCCACTCACATTCCCCAAGAAATAACTCTACACAAACTTCTGTAATAACACAGCTGTACATTTCCCTACTCAAAACATAGTACACTTTTCTTACAGCAATTGTAACATTTTAAGTTTTTTTCACCTTCTCATTCACAGGTCTCAGGTCAGGGTTTACCATGTAGGCATTGATGAACACTAAAGAGAAAGAAAACAAAAAGATTGATTTATTATGCTATTCAAATTCTAGTTTTACATTCCAATTATAAAAGAAACGTTTTGTAGTTGAACGGCAGAAGAACTCAAACCTTTGTGTTTGGGTTTGTAGATGGGCTTGTCGGTCTGGATAAAGACAGCTGTGCCCTTACTGTCCAAAGTGACTGTGGTGTAGTTATGAAAG
Organism: Chaenogobius annularis; assembly: GCA_015082035.1. Taxonomy (NCBI): domain Eukaryota; kingdom Metazoa; phylum Chordata; class Actinopteri; order Gobiiformes; family Gobiidae; genus Chaenogobius; species Chaenogobius annularis. The sequence goes on from BJKM01000672.1 coordinate 250,765, forward strand.
ATGTAGCCTCCCGCCATGAGGTGACGATTGCCCCACACTTTCAGGTGGGCCTGGCCTCTCAGTCCGGACGGAACCTGTGGCAAGTAAACACACAAAAGTCTAATCAAGGCTAAATCTGGGTTAAGTTAGTCTGTAAAGTAACTGCTCAATGTATTGTACTAAATAACTACAGAGTAAACAAAAAATGACACAGTGAGAAGCAAAAATGTAACACAAAAAACATAGCACTTTACGGATGACAGTATGTCGAGAGAATGAGGGTGTGGTTCACAGCGAGGGGCGCAAGTTGAAAACAAACACACAGATACTGGAAGAAGAAGGTCCAGCATGTTATTGGTCTCTTTACGAATGTGGAGGCGGTACCTCAACAGCTGTGGCATATTGAGCCGTGACAGATGTAGATTTACAATAATGTTAGTATGGTTTTGCATGTTGCCATGTGGAATGTGCAAAACAGACCAGAGGGCACTCACTACAGTGCATCAAACTTCGTCATGCATTTCAGTTGGGCAAAGTTGGTGAAGGACAAAAATATGCATTTGAACTGACCTTTAGATTGATGGTACCTTTGTCTATAGAAACAGGGGGAAAAATACACCAATTATTCTTATTGCAATGATGAGGCAAATAATTACCAATTTAGGTGAAGCTTATAGATCACTTTTTGCACTTTTATTCCAAATAGGCTACATAATTAAGATAAATAGACAAAGGCCTGTTATTCTCACCAAACACTGAGGAATGACCATGGGCGATCACCTGACCCTTTACTGACAACTGCACTTGGACTCGTGTCTCTGCTTTTGCGTTGAAGATCGTCACACTTACAGACTCCTCTGTGCCTGCCCGAAACAAGGACGGGGCAACAACCAAGTAACCCCTGAGAACAAGGGGGAGAAGGCATACGTTAATATTATTTGACACAATGAAAAGGGTTTATTTAGGCACCAACTTTTGCGTTAATGGGATAACATTGAGGTTACACACCCAACCACGTGTTAAAATTGAGGAAAAAAAGATTGTCATTGGGGTCAGGGTGTAAAGGTCACATCTTGGAGCTTTTAATGATTTTTAGGAAAACCATACCGCATTGTTCAGTGACTAATTATACTCAAACCTATGATGAAATACGGCATGAGAACTGTCAATATATTTGGTCGGCTCAACAACACATCAGTGGTTTTTAAGTCCCAGGAAAGGCAGACAGCCCTGTTATGAACTTAAATGATGATCAGACAAATTAGAGGTGAACAGAGCTGTGAGAACAAACTCTATTGCATGCCTGGGAAAGAGATCAGGTGGTTGGCATTACAGCAATACAGCATTACAGCCAGGGGCAACTCAAAAGATCCCGAGAGAGAAAGTCGTGAGAAAATCCCCTGCAAAATAAGGGCTTGAGGAAAAGCAAGATAATAAGAGGAAATTGAGTGTGTGTTTGATCTACAGAGGGTTTGACCTGCACTGGGATTAGACTGCACAGCATTGGCTCGTGAATAGCAATGCACTGCAGTCAGATTAGATGCAACTGTCATCAACAGGTTGTTAAGTGTAAGATTTGGACTGCTACAACAGTAAAGTTAAAAGTCCTTGCCATTTTCTTTTTGAGTGAAATTAGTGTAATCTTTTGTATGAATTGTGACCGGCATTATAAATGTTTTGACAATTATTTAAAACAATAGAAAAAAAAAAAAAATCATGAAGCCTCATTTCTCCCACTTTATTTAGCTTTGGACGCGTCAGTCACTGAATGGGCATCTCCACTGCTATTAACTAATATTATGCCAAATATACAGGTTTACAATAGTAAAGCAGCCTGTAATATATAATAAAACCAGCCTTACTTACAGAATAAAAATATAATACAATAAGAAATGTGCAAAGAAGCAATGACACAGGTTATTATTGTGCATAGTGCAAATTTAAGTAGAATCAATATTGGCGCTAAGAGTGCAAACATCAAAAATATCACATGCAACTTTGGCAACTTACTGTCTTTCTTGTGCATAACTTGCGCTGCAGATGAACAAAGTCCATAAAGCACTAAGCAAAGCGCAGTCCAACATGTTGACCACATTCACGAGGATACGGCGGGATCTGTGCGCCCTCAGCAGAGTTTAGTCTCTAAGTGTAGGCTACAGTCCACTCAGTTTGTCCATTGGACGAGCACTCTTTGTGCATAGCTTCTCTTAGAAACAAACATCAGCTGTTTGCGCCATCCCACCTCGACAAATCAGCTTCCAAGTAAATCTCTTTTTTTCTTCAGAGCCCACCGTGGATTACGGACAGTCCTCTCCCATGTGCCTTCACCCGCCCCGGTTCTGTTCGATCATATTTCACCAATACTTTTTATAAGCGTCCTCCCACTTCAGCTTAAAGGTTGAAATGAAGAAAATCCCTAAAGTCTCCACAATCCTCGCTCGCTCTGTTATTGGAAACGTCTTTCATGTTGCTCTGCTCTTCCGCTGTGAGCAGAGGTGTGCGCTCCTTTCACTTAGGGCTCTGTGGACTGCGCAGTGACCCAAGTCGGCAGAACGGCTGTAAGCGTGCAGCAATTATGTTACTTTAACTTAAACATCTTCCACATTTCCCTTCCCTCTTCAGATAACCAAATAGTAACCCAACCGTAATACTTACAGCCTAAATATTTTATTTTCCAAAGGGCTCCACAGAAGAAAAAAAAAGGAAGACTCCAATTAAATATTTTGAGATTTGTAACAAACAAGTGCTGCCATCAAGTGGCGAATCCTATGTAATACAGACATATTCAAAGACCCAAGCAACAGATGGATTATTATTAAAACAATTCAAACGGAACAATCGCCCAAATTTATTAAGGCATACTTCCAGAAGTATACTGTTTATCATAAATACTATTTTACAAGGTCTAGATCAATTTGTTACATCAGTTTAGTCTTTATTTGAAGGGACAACGTAAAGACAGTAAGATAATAAAAAACACAAGAATTCAATTTTAAGAATAGACACAGCTAGAGCACCAAACTTGATTCAATAATAAAAAATACTACATTATTTATTAACTGTGCATCCCATCAAAAGTAACTTTAGTTTTTCAGTTGTATTGTTGTGATACTGTAAACAGTGTCCTCGACCTTGTTCAGGCTCAACAAAGGCACCTTTGAAAAAGATCACTTTATTTTCTAGGTTGATCTCAACTCCATATAATTGGCAATACTGAGCAGTAAAACATTTATCCAAATCCAAAATATTACTCAGTTTCTCTAGTGGAAAACGACAGTTACGGCTACTGAATCCATGGCTGTAGATTAGAAAAAGATCCCTTCGACAAGTTGTGAGATGGCGGTGAAGAGCGCACACCTGAAAGAAGTTCAAATTCTTGGCCAATCGCAGAAGACGAACTGGGTTACGTTCAAGATAAGCACGATTGATCAACAAAGCCAATGAAATGTCAGGAGTACTGCGGAGTCCCTCTGGAAGTTGCATGACACGCTGCAGGGCCTTGGTAGAACCTTGTTAAAATCAAAGAGTAAAAATAGATTAAAATATAAGTGAATTCCATCACTAAAAATCTATTACCCACCTAAATTGTAAAGCAAATTTACTGCTTCATACTCTTCCTGGTTGTCATTTGGTGTTGAGCCAGTAACATAGCAGTCCAGAAGCCAGCTCATATATTCCTGTACATGCATGTCATTGATCTTTGGATCATAAAGCCGAAGAGGCTCGCCACAAAGACGGTATGAGGCATAAACAAGAAAACGGACAGCTTGCTCCAGAATTGTCACACAGTCTGTACCAGTGAGTCGCTGAATAATCATGTCTTGTTTCACTGCACGCAGGCGATCAAAGACAAAACCATACACCTATAAACACAAAACAAAAAAGGTAATAATAATCATTATTATTATTATTACAACAATTAATACATTTTAATTTCAATTCAATTCAACGCCCAAAACAGCAGTTGCCTTGATGGGCGTTCCAGGTTATAGACTCAAACAATGAAACCATTAGAAGCAGATTAAACAATGTTCACAGGAATTTAGCAAACTGATAATTGTCCCAGACCGTTCCCTGTCCTTAGACCCTTCTCAGCAAGGAAAAACTACAAAAACCCTGTGGAAAAACTACAAAAACCCCGTGGAAAAATGTTGAAACCTCTGAGAGAACCACAGTGAGGGAGAGATTCTACTCGTACGGACGGACAGGCAGCAGATGGTCTAGGACTGATGAGCTTCAATTTACAGATAGATTGTGGAGCCAGAAACACTCAGGAGAGTGTATGTTGTTTTATTATTACTCAGTGTTTTATGTTGCACCTTAAGGCCGAGACAAGTTCCTATGTTTTTGAATTTTGTTCATTGACAATGGCAATAAACTCTTTCTGATTCTGATTCTGATTCTGATTCTGAGAGAGGGTGGCCCATCTACTACAAGTGTTTAAAATAAATGCGTAGTGAACGAACGACACCGGTCCTGGAAAAGGATTCTGATTTTTATGCATGTTTGTATGTGTAAAAGTAACTAACCTCAGTCCACGGCTGCAGATTTGGAGAGGTAGCTACTTTGTTAATAAGATAACACACAGTCTTTTTCAGCACATCTGGAGGTCGAAGGTCACTGGGGTTTGTGGAGTCTTTGCCTGCTGCTGGTCGGGCATATTCCTTCACTGTACGTAAGGGGTCTGCTCTGGGCTGACGGGCTCCCTCTGTTCCTCTCAACATCTCATACTGATGCAGGCGGTGCTGTGATTGTCGCTGTCGCATTTCCAGGGATGGGCACATGGTCTGGCACGTCCCCTTAGGCACACACTCCCCCCCGGGCTTCTCCCGTGTGTCCTCCTGTCTGCAGTCTTGGTCTCGCCATGATTGTAGATTTCTACTTGTCCATTCGCCTTGAGCAGTCCTATGAGAGTTGGGGCTGTTGGGAATAAACAGGTTATTTATCTTGATTACGTGGATATGTATACGAAAGTGGTTTTGTTATACAGTGGCTATTGGTAAACGAAAACTCGCATTGACTTTCAGCTGTGCAGTGTTTACATCTCTTGCTAGCACGAGGCTACAGTTAACGGTTAGCTCATTATTATACAGTACGGGAAATCCGAAACCGTCTGCTCATTAATATTTGTTTTTACTTTAAATCGGTGTAACAATATGTTTCAAATAAATACATGACACTTACAATGCATGGGGGGCCCTCCTGGTCCTCCTGCGGATCATGTTTTGAAGGGAAACGTGTGATCAATTGACGTCACATCCGCTCTGCCCTCTAGAACACTAGAGGAAATATTGTCGTAACCACTGATACAATTAATCTACATACAATATTCTTGACCAATGAAACATTAATAAAAGGTCATTATAAATTCAATGAAATTAGCTCCAGGCAGAGCCGGCTACAGTTTACAAGATGACCGCAACGACTTCGACGGCATCCCGATTTCTTAGAAACCGGTTGCCCTCTACCGCTCCTCTACCGCTGGTGCACATACGTACCATGGATCTATTAAATTATCTGTACGTACATCATCGTGCTCGTCTCATGAGAAGAACAAGAATAAGATTACAATATGAAAATAGATCAAACATTATTTTGTTTCAACATCAGTTTTTGTTCTGTAATGTGCTATTAGAAGTTTGGTCACTCCACACTAAAGTTTACAAAAGTATTACATAAAAGGTCCAAATTTAAAATAAGGATTTTTTGAAATTCCAATTCACATCAGAAAGCACCACCTCTAGGCAACATAAAAATACCATAAAGTATCTAAATGGATCAATTATACATTTATATCATTGACACACACAGCAAATTTACCTTGGACCGGACACAAAACTTTCAAAACAGATTTCTCCCTCGCTGACCGTCTGTCAGACTGCTGAGCGCTCTGCGCATGCCCATTTGCGTCGGACAGCGCCGCAAAACGCGGAAGTAAGATGTTGATTTTCCCGACGCGGTAAACAATGTTGTTTCGTCGTAACAACTCGTAAAATGACTCGGAAAGAGATCAAAATTATGATGGAACGCTACAGGCTCCCGTGAGTAGACACAACCAACACAATTCCACCATCGAGTACAGTTATTATAATAGATCCATGGTACAGTAATAAAGCATCGCATTTTGATGACGTAGCATAGCGCGTAGAATGACGCAATCAGACTAAACCGACATTGATTGATCGTAACCATGGATCTTGTAACTAATATCGGACACTTCCTGGTTATGCCCACAATACTTCTTTTGAGGGCAATTTATTTAAAAAATACGAGTGGAAATATTTTGAGTATTTCCCTTTCTTTTCATTGCTAGGAGGTTCTTCGTTTGGATTAAATTTTCTATTCTATCCGAGGTGGACATCATTGTTTTTTTGGAGTTTGTTTAATCTGCTGTTCTCGTTTGATTTTATATACACACACGGTTTAAAAAAATAAAGACTTTGTCATTTTTGCTTTTGGAATTTTTTTTAATGATGCCCTAATTAAAGATAATGGCAATTGTACACTTTAGTGTGGAGTGACCCAGTTACAGAAGTCAAGTGTAACACTTCTGTTTTACACTAATGTGAAGATACTTTGTACAATGTTGTGTTAATCATATTTTATTCATATTTTCACATTACTCCATCAGAAAAGAACTACAATTACAACAGAACCAAACAAAAACTATTTAACCATAAGGTTTTATTTTCCACAGTAAATGACAATTGGTTAAAATATTTGAAGAAGATCCAGTTGCAAATAAAATTAAAAACAATACTAAAACAATGACAGCATGTTAAATCCAAAGTGTGGGAATCCATGGCCTCACTCTTTCAGGCAGAAAAGCTTGTGCATTCGAGCAGCTCCTAGCTGATCTTCTTCTGCAGCCTCTTGAAGATGGATGGTTTGTCGGCAGATCAGAGACGACAACTCCAGTAACTCAGAAAATGCTCTGCAGCATTAAAAACAGACATTTAAAAGTCTACAGCCAGGGATTCAATATTTGGCATGCTGCGTTTTGAACAAAATAACAGTCAGGTTGAAGCCTGAACAGTATAGAATACCCTTACCCTGAAAGTTGTTGCCCGATATCCTTTGAAGTGGTTTTCATGGTTTTAAGAAACTCTAAAGATGAACAATTGTCCTGCATATTCCCATGTGTGCATTCTTCAAACAACTTTTCACTCCCTTTTAGGCAGGATTCAGCTTTGTCTGTAATGCAAGAAGTGTCAATTATTCAGTATAAAATGCATCACCAACATATGCGAATATGAACCTAGTAACAACCTAGAAAATCCCTCGGCTCTGCGTCTATGTAGAAATTCTTAACAGGCAATTCATGGCGTGTGGTATCAACAGCTGCTGCAAAGGACTTGTATTCTTCAGTGAATTGAGTGGCGGCCTCTGCTATAGGGGTCAATGATGCAATCTGGTGAAAAATATTTGTCAAATTACTGTTGAACACTGCCTATGTTCACATGCACACCAAAATCTGATTAAAATCCGATTTCTGGACCTTTAAGATTAGTTAAATTACATGCAAACTTCAAAATCTGATGCGAGTAATCAGAAGGGCCATGGCCAGAAATAAATCAGATTTTGCTGTTTACTTATACATTTTTTATAATCTTTTAACTCCAAAAATAATAAGATTTTGAGCTCATGTTACCACTTTAACAAACACAATGGCTCTGTGTACAAGAGCGCCCCCGCTAGTTCCAGTCGCAAACAGTTATATTGTCACTTTGTCACAGGTTGGTGCCAAAAAAGAAAAACCTGACAGTGTTTAAATCCAGGCTCAAAATTATTGTCTTTGGCTGCGCTTATGAGTGAAATTGATTTGCATTTTCTCTGTTTATCAAAATAATAAATATTTATGCTTTTATTTGTTTTATATTGTTATTTTATATTGTAGTGTTATTTTAATGTATTTTCTATGGCTGAAAAGCTATGTGAATTGCACTTAGAACAAATAAGGCTCTAAAAACACTTTTTCATTGATGTTTTGATGATTTACATGTTGTCATTGATATCCATCTATAACTCCCTTGAGTGGGGAGACCATAACTTAAGTGACGAGAACTAGCCAAAAAGCTGTAGTGCATAGATCAAATTGAAGGCTCTTACACTGTAATACTAACCTGCACATCCAACAGCTCACTTAGAAGTCTGTTCTTCTCCTTTAATTCATACTGACGTTTCTTATCCAAAACCTCAATACGCAGAGCCTCTTCCTCTTCCAGCTCTTGGAGGATCCTCGTTTCTGCCTCCATCCGAAGCTTTGTTGTATTGCTCTCCATCTAAAGAAAGTTAGCATACAGTCATTTTGTTATCTCAATCAGATCTTATAAAAGGAATTACCTTAGCGGTTAGATAGGCTAGCAACAATGTTTGCATCTCGATTATCCTTTTGTCATTCTCTGGTACAGGGTTTCGCTCAGGTTCTGTGATATTCTCTGACAGACTTTTTTCTATATAAATGTAATAACATATGTCATAAAACATAACAGCGCCTCATATCGCATGCAAGAAATATGATATACCTTTAATTACTGAAATATCAAAATCAGGACATAAGCAATGTCCATCTGTGAAAGTTGATTGCATCACATATTTTAAAAGAATGGAAGGTTCATTTTCTTTCGCCATGATTGCTGCACATAAGTAGAGCAAAACAAAAACCACTTCAGTAAAAACAGCACAATGAACTACATACTTCTGATGAGGGACTCACAGGTTGTAAGATCCTGGGGGATAACTGATCGCCTTGGGGGAGTGCTCACTTTTGGTCTGGGTTTAGGGGAAGCAGGTCTTTGCGGAGGTCCCATAGACTCATTGTTAGATGAATTGCTCTGCAAATGTATGTTTGTAAATAACCCTAACTTGTCCACAAAAACATGTAGCAAAATTATGCATGCAGGCCTGATTGTATGCACTATTTGGGTCACAAATTTATAGAACAATTTGAAGCCCAACCTTTGAAAGGGTTTTCTCGGCAGATTGAAGATAACGTGACTTGACAATTGTCCCACTTACTGAAAAACACAATGTTATAACAGACAGTGTGTGGTAAAATAGCAATCAACGCATAGCATTTGCCTTTAAATAATACCATTGCACGAAAATTTTTTAAATGTATTTTTTGCAGCTTTAATTAACAGTTTCATATAATCCGTACACAATTTTAACAAAAAGAGAGACAACACCAAATACCATACTTACATTTAACACCTTTCTTTTCATTGCCACTGTTGTTAGCCTTACTGGTAGCATTTCCGCTTTTAGAGCTGAAATTAAAATTGTGCACATAATGTATTTAATGCCACAAGCGTATGATTCTACAACGCGAAGAATACAAGCTGTAATCGAGGCGGAGAAAAGCGCCACCAGGACGCCACACAACATAGACATGTCCTGTAGCAACTGTGATCAAATTTAAGCTTATCTAAATCGACATCGCAGTTGGCATCACCTTTTAACCTCTGTAGAGGCGCTTTTAAAACTTCTGGGCGCTGTTGATGTTCGTCTAGACGCCATCTTCATTTGAGAAAACCGCGTGTGCGGCGCTTTTTGATTTCGACAGAAACAATCCCTAATACATGGTTCCGGGTAAATGCTGCCGCTGTGACACTAGATATTTAAGATCATGATATACATATTTATATTCCTGACTAAAACATTCTGGCTCATTAAATATGTTATTTGGTGGCGTGTTTGCCAACTATTGTCTCCATGGAGATATGCTTGCGTGCAAAATGTTACCATGTGACACGTAACTGAAACCTATTGCATTTATTCATTTTGTGTTAGCTTGAAAAACATGCATTCTCTCTGAGCCTGGTCGCCTCTCCACAGACCTGACCTGTAGCTTGGCCAGATGCATCACCTTCTTGTCTATATTGAGATCCATCCATCTTGTTTCTTTATCGGGGTCACAGAGGCAACAGTCTAAGCAAGGACTCCATACATGCATGGGTAATCCAAAGGCGTTTCCAGGCCACAGTGAGACATAGTCCCTCCGTGTCCTGGCTCTACTCCGAAACCTCCTCCTGGTGGGACATGTGAGGCCCCCAGAGCAGATGTGGAAAGGAGCAGCGACTGTCACCTATCAATCTCACGCTCTGTTCTTCTCTCACTCATGAACAAGACTCAGAGAAACTTCTCCACTTCAGGCATATTGAGATAAAGACATTTAATGCCATACTGTGGAACATTCCAGAAAGAAACTGCAACAAAACACTAGCATCCCCATTGGCACGTATGGTGGCCCCTTGACACAAAAACTCACTTTGCACTTTAAAATCTCGAAGTCAGTGTTTAAAACGGTAGGACTTTGTAGAATTGCCTGTTGCTTCCTGCTGTCAGGCTTTTCATAATGCATTTTTTTGGCTCTCGTCTACGGCCTAACCTTTCTAATAGGTTAATGGCGCACGATTTAGAGTCCATCTTCTGCTTGTGTAAGATGTAATTGCTTTTCAGAATGCCCCACAGTATGGCATTAAAAAATAAATGTATGTCCATGGAAACAGGCAGTTGAGTATTTTCCATACTATGCTATATACTAGACCTGTCACTTTAACTAATCAATCAATCACTCACTGTTCACTTTCTGCACTACAAAGGTAAATTTGACTGTAAAAACTGTCTACATAACAAGGCTATTTTAATTTTTTATCCTATTGTAGATTTAAATTGTTTCTCTAACGCATGCCCTTTTGATTTCATATATGTTGTTTTATCATTGTTCATTGTTTTATGTTGCACCGAATCACCAAAGCAAGTTCCTATGTGTGTGAATCTTGTTCATTGGCAATGGCAATAAACCTTTTTCTGATTTCTGATTCTGATTCTATATAAGACACAAACATTTTTATTCCATTTATTTTTGTAAAGCCCAATTTAGCATCGCCCTGCAGTTGCAAAATTGTTGATTTAACACCCAGAAAGTTAGAAAATCAAACTATAGCAGTATATGCAGACAGTTGCAAATAAGATCAGTGAGACAGATATTATCAGGTTTGTCGTCCATCGAAGTACTCCTGATCAGGGTAGTTAAAGCAACAAAAGTGGGAAAGCAGAGTGTTGTTTTGTGTGTGATAGAATTAATATGTGTATATGAAATGCAATAGAGGCAGTGTATATTGATATGTTCTGTTCATCCGGATTTGATAATCAGACTATTACATGTTGGTGTTTTTGTATCAAAATGAAGAATGGCTTATGAGTTAAGTTATTTGCATCAGTTTCTTGTTTCTTTGATTTTCGTATTGATGTATCATGTTTTGTTGATCATATTAATTTTAATGAGAAATACATATAATCCTTTACTTGCCATATAACATGATATGCTTATTTTGCATAAATTAATTACTTTGAATCAATGTAATGTTAAAAAAAAAAGGACATTCTATTTTAGCTGCTTCAGACATCAGAAATACAAACCACAAAACAACCACTATGTAAAAGTTCCTTCAATTTAATTCTGTCTTGTTTTTCAAAAACTTTACAAGGGTTCTAATAGAATTATATCCACAAGCTTAGGCATTTATGCAGTTTCAGGCCATAGTCTCCTTAAGGTTTCTTGGTAGTTGTTTGTGCAAGTCTTTAGGTGCTGATCCCACCTGCTTTGAAAAAAGTGTTACTGGGTGTGGAGGTAAATAGGAAGATAATGATGATAGGATAGAGTAGACCCATTCATTCTATTTGAAAACATATTTTTTGTGTAAAAATAAAAATCATGTAAATTTACTCCAAGGGGAAATGTAATGAGTTACATAATTCATAGTATTCCTTCAAAAATGTTGCGCTAATATTGTTATTTTGCAACAAGGATTTTTTTTTTCTATTGGCGTGAAAAAAATACAATTGGAGCTGATGTGGAGGAGGTGAAAGGCTGAGAAGTGCATGTTGAAAGACAGTTCATGGTGTCTCAATGCAGGTCCTTGTTTCAGCCTCTCTCCGAAACTCTGACGTCTGGAAAAGGATTCATCTTTGTCGCCGTGACCTCACTGAAACCCCCTCTGTAAGAAATCAAGAACAAATTCTTAGCTCTTCAAAACAAACATAATTTCACAGCGCCCACACCCAGTTCACCCATTTCTTGTAAACCTTTAGTCATCATTGGTCAGCAGCTAGTCTGGTTCCATAGTTCTCAAAGAATGCCACAAACCAGATTTACAAATCTATTATTATTTGTCTATTTAAGCCAGTATACAAAAAAATAACATTTTAGTCATTCAGCCTTAGTTGGTGATATCCTACCTCTTCATCTGTGTAAATTTAATAAATAGCCTAATAAAAGAAAATAAATACCGTACATCTACAGTATATAGACATACAACAAATAAGCAGTAGACTGCCATTGATGTCAACTTTGTCACACTTAATAGACATGGTCTGCAATGTGTTTGTGCCTTGTGTTTGCTTCAAAGATTCACTGTAAAACAAAACAACCAGCCACAATGAATGTGTCACTCACTACTAAACACCAAACTGCTGGTTCCTGGCACCTTAATTGCAAGATTTCTTTGGCGACCCTGATATATGTGTTGACACAAACATATCAAAATAACTTCTGTATGTTTAGCATTTGCATTATCAATGCAATCTATCACTTGTCACCAAACATTCCACAGGGTTTTTAAAGGTGCTTATCAATGGGAGGTGAACCTAACCTAATGTTCGCTCTTGTGGATAAAATCTTTGGTCCTGTTGCTGAGGGCAATAAAGATGTCTTGGGGGTAGATTGCTTTAGATTGGTGTTTATACGTAGCTCTATACTGAAAATAGAAATAAGTCTGCATGTTGTAGCAAGAAAGAGGGAATTATGTTTATTTTATGTTGTTATTGTTTACTGACCCATTGCCTGTAGATGTGCAGATTGTTATGACACTGTTCTGACACCGATGTGAAAGTCCAGCATCCACCAGGCGTGAGTGAGCTGCTGTGTGTGTGAGAACCATATGCAGTGCTTTAGTGGAGCAGTGGAGCGTGTAGTGCAGGACGAAGCAGAGGCGGCCCCATCCCGTACAGTGGTAGAACCCTGTAATCCCTGCGTTTTCAAGAGCCCTGGCCCGTGCTTGATGAGCTTGGGCAAGAAAAGGTCCCGTCTCTCTTGTGTGTCTCCCTATCTCTTTGGCTCATACTTTTTTTTTTTTTTTTATCCCCCCTCTCTTTCTCATGCGCCCGCTTTCTCGGCCCGAGAGCTACTTTGAAAATGGATGAATCACACAAGTGTTTGCTCAGCAACTTCATCTGCCTTGCTAACTCTTGCCCAAAATGTATACTGCCACACTGTACAATTCGTTGTGACAATTATGAAAATTGTTAAGAAAAAAAATACTTTCAAGATAAAGTAAAAAAAAAAAAAAAAACCTGACCAAATTTAATAATAAAATGTTTCCATTGTATTTCTGGACATCAGGCCTGTCGTCCAGTGTATTTCTGGACATCAGGCCTGTCGTCCAGTGTCTTTCTGGACATCAGGCCTGTCGTCCTGTGTATTTCTGGACATCAGGGCTCTGTCGTCCAGTGTCTTTCTGGACATCAGGCCTCTCCAGTGTCGTCGTCCAGTGTATTTCTGGACATCAGGCCTGTCGTCCAGTGTCTTTCTGGACATCAGGCCTGTCGTCCAGTGTCTTTCTGGACATCAGGCCTGTCGTCCTGTGTATTTCTGGACATCAGGCCTGTCGTCCAGTGTCTTTCTGGACATCAGGCCTGTCGTCCTGTGTATTTCTGGACATCAGGGCTCTGTCGTCCAGTGTATTTCTGGACATCAGGCCTGTCGTCCTGTGTATTTCTGGACATCAGGGCTCTGTCGTCCAGTGTCTTTCTGGACATCAGGCCTGTCTATTACATCAGCGCTGGTGTCTATAAACTAAGCCACTGCACAAAAAACACAAATTAATGTGTTGATATAAAACTATGTGTAACCAACTCTGCAGGTTGGCATTATATGAGCAAGCTTTGTGGCGGAGTGTCTGCTGACAGAGGTGTGCAGAAGTCCCTGATGGGGCAGTGGGGGCTGAGAGGGGATTACCAGGAGGCCAGGGCCCCGAGGCAGAGGCCGTTTCCTGGCTTGAGCCCTGTTTGTCCTGCCTGACCTGGCAGCTCCGAGGGCAGATCCTCTCCGATACATCCGTGCTCCCACGCCTGTCTGAAGCTGTTAGACACTGGCTGTGAGTAGCTCCACGGGCTTAGTGCTGTCTGAGCTGGGGCCGAGACTCATCAGTCTGTGAGTGCATCCGTCAGGGTGACCAAGAATTATCAATTGAGTGTACCACTTTGGTCATCATCTAAAATTTGGTCATCAACTAAAATGATTGAAAAGTTGATCCTTTCACATATGACGTCCAATACAGTGAAACCCTTTAAAAACAAATACATTGCTGTTGAAGTGAGCACACTAATTACTTTATGTTTATTTGTTCCTCTGAAATACCTCAGAAAAAAGCTGATCTGGGGTATACAGTTTTATAAAAGTTGGAGTTATACAGTTTAGAAAATATGAAACTCATGTGTCCACTGTGAGTTATTTTTTTTGTGGTGACACTTTTCAATGGAAATCCCTAAAGGCATTAGTTGGAAATAAAGGGCTTCTCTATTTGTTCATATTCTCCTCCCCCATTTAATGAACCAATTATTCTACAATAAGCTTGTGTTTAAAGGGTGTTGTCCTTATATCAATTGTTTGCAGAGGTGTGTTTTGACTTCGAAATCCATAAGATAACAGTTCACCTCCACAGCATGGACTGTTTGATTATCAGTCTCTAAAAAGAAAAATGAAATGAAGGGGAGATTTACTTTTCGGGTCCAAACGTTTTTATAGCTTGATTGCTTGTTTTGAGTGTTTGGCATAGTTTTCAGTTGGTGGATTGGTGGAGAATTGTAGCTGAAACATCGTTGTTTGTTTCTGGATACACAGTGACTGCCTGGATGGGATTAGCCAACTAAAGAATTTGGGCTATCTGCAAAACTCAATCTCCATCCAAATATAGTTTATTAACTATGAAACAGTAGACATAGTTTAATGTGTGACCTGGCTACATGATAAATGCATGTGGGATTGAAATGTATAGGCAACACCCAAGTAGTCTTACAGTAAATGGCTTGAACTCTGTAACACCAATAAACTTGCATTACTCTCACATTTTGTGTTATTAAAAGAGGTGGTTAACACCTGGCCAAATTATTTGAAAGTACCCTTGTTCAGATTCGGTCAGCACAGATCCACACTGGATGTTGTCCCCTCGTCATCACTGACTCTGTGGCGTCATATGTCCGACCTTATAAAACGGCTCACGTCTCTCTCACCTGACCTGACTGCCCCGGACTCACGCATAGTGGGACAGGGGTTCGTTTGTTCACAGCAGCTGTCTTGAAGCGTAAATTACATTGCATTTTCTAATTCCAATTGAGGGGAACTTTTCAGATTATTTTATGAATCTAGCAAACTATTCGTATTACTCCGGCATGTGCAACATGACTGCAGAGAACCAACACTCTCCCGCTGAGGCCAGTCCTGTTGTCATGTCTCCAAACGTGATTTTGGACTCTTCTCTGCCTCCTGCGCCTTCTGCACTCATGCTACAGCCCCACTCCAAAGACAACATTCTCATCAAGTCTGAGCCCAGAGGCAACAGCCCCAATGTGGAAGATGCTTCTGCTCTGGGTCAGACCGAAGAGAATCTGCCCACTGGCAGCCGTCGGAGGAAGAGGCCGGTCCAGAGAGGCAAGCCCCCTTACAGCTACATCGCCCTCATTGCTATGGCCATCGCAAACTCTCCAGACAGGAAGCTTACTCTGGGGGGCATCTACAAGTTCATCATGGAGCGCTTTCCTTTCTACAGAGAAAACTCCAAAAAGTGGCAGAACTCCATCCGCCACAATCTTACGCTAAATGACTGCTTTGTGAAGATCCCCAGGGAGCCGGGCAGACCAGGGAAGGGCAACTACTGGACCCTGGATCCCGCCGCTGAAGATATGTTTGACAACGGCAGTTTTCTGAGGAGAAGGAAGAGGTTCAAGCGCACAGATGTGAGCACCTACCCGGGCTACATGCAGAGCTCCAGTGCCTTCACGCCCACCCCAATGGGAAGAACTACCTATCCCAACACGCTTTACGCAGGAATTGGCACGGGCTACGCACCCCAACATCCCGCCATGTTGCACCATTACCAAACATCTGCTGCTGGAGTCGCACCTGGTCAAGCGCGCATGTTCAGCATTGACAATATTATTAACCAACAACCAGGACACGGCGCGGATTTGAACTCCCAGCTGGCTCTAGGAGGGGGCGACCTTGGTGTCATGAACCCTGGTTGCTCTGTGACACCCACGGACCCATCCGCATGCTTTCAGACTCAAAACAACAATATATTGAGCAGAAATGCCAACATATCGTACCCATACTCCACTTCAGCATCGCCCCCTAACCTCCCCACCATGACACAGTCCGGCTTCTCCCCGGGGGGCTCACAGGTGTACTGCTCTGCCAACAGGGTCACGCTGCCCCCAATACGCACCAGCTCTTGCGCAGAACACACGGAACAGCTGCTGGGATTGACCAACATAAACTCATACAATAACTCGTATATGAGGCAAGCCAACTTTGCCTCGGGGCTTGAAAGATACATGTGAAAATGACAATAAGGTTGACTTGATTGAAGGACACTTATCGACCAACAAATCTTGATCAGTATCCTTCTTGTGAAACCTTTTTAGTTTTTTGCTTATTTTTGTGATACACAACATGTGGATGTAAAGCTGCTGTTTATATTTGTTACCTATTTATAGTTAGATATAATTACAATTGTATAGCCTAAATAAACAATGTTTACAAAAAATGAATTTCTTCTTGCTTGCTAATTATAATACCAGGTCGATTCATTCTGCATATTGGAGAGTTGTTCTTTAAATATACCCTAAAGAATATAAAAGATAGGCCCTATGTAGTTACGTAGCTTTTTGCTATAATGTCTGCCTTCCAGTGGAGCTGGTAGGATAACTGATAGTGTTGATTCTTTCTCTATTGCCTTTCCTCTCAATTAAGTCTCAGAATCACAGTCCTAAAATGTCTATGGCCTTTAGGCCTGTAGGATATATACAGCAAACAATGCTATTCTGATTTTAAGAATGTGATCCTGAGAGCACAGGCAACAGGAAACAGTAGTGCATTATCCCCGTATTAACATCAGGCATTGCCACTAGAGGGCAGGCATTATAGATTTTAAAACAACAGAAGGTAATAATTGAGAGGGCTCCTGGCAGCTAAACTTTGTATATTCATAAGAATATTAATGATGCCATCAAATAAAAGTGAGTATAGGTAGTATTGGTTTAAATCCAATGAGCATTGTGCATCCTGTCCTTATAGAGTCACCCATAAAGCCACCTTTAGTGGTCAGAAGAGCAATGGGTGCAGCACAATGGAAGTATAAATCACCCAATGAGACAGAGGTTTGAATTCATGTAAAATGCGTTGAGAAAGGCCTTTAGTCTCAGATGGTAGTTTCTGGAAAGCTGCTTGTCCAAATTAGCATAATATAGACTATAGGTTACTAACTGGCCTAAGTAAACAAGATTTTCTTCTGCCTGAAAGGCACAAAACTTAACTTATCAAACTGAAAATGAAAACGCCTATATTTTGTGAACAAGTCTAAACAGTTTTGAGACTACATAATCTGCTGTACATAACATATCCACAGGGAGGTGCTCTAGGATTGAAAAACAATCCAAAGCAGTTTAAAGCCACTGGCAACGTTGGAACAAATTAGTTCGTGTGTGTGTGTGTGTGTGTGTGTGTGTGTATATCTTCTATACTTTTCCCTCGGTCACCTTTGAGAAAGAAGTCACGATCGCAAAAAAATAATAATAAAAAAATAAAAATAAAATAATAATAATAATAATACTAGTAATAATAATAATAATAATAATAATAATAATAATAATAATATATATAAATATATATTATAATATATATATATATATATATATATATATATATATATATATATATATATATATATATATATATATATATATATATATATATATAATATATAATGTATATATATATATATATATGTATATGTATATGTGTGTGTATGTATGTATGTTGGTGTTTTATTTGATCAACAATCCATTATAGGCCTGGTCGTGTAAGCTACAGATCCTCGTGAGGTCAAGGAGTT
This sequence comes from Chaenogobius annularis, assembly GCA_015082035.1. Lineage (NCBI taxonomy): Eukaryota > Metazoa > Chordata > Actinopteri > Gobiiformes > Gobiidae > Chaenogobius > Chaenogobius annularis. The sequence continues at coordinate 268,917 of BJKM01000672.1, forward strand.
GAAAATGTTATAATTCAACATAAATTTAAGCTTAGACCTTAATTCAACACATTAAACATTAAAATCTTATATCCATTGCAATAAATAAATAAATAAATAAATAAATAAATAAATAAATAAATAAATAAATAAATAAATAAATAAATAAATAAATAAATAAATAAATAAATAAATAAATAAATAAATAAATAAATAGTAAGAAGAACAACAATATTTAATGTTGTTGTTATCGTTGTTGTTGTTGTTTTTAAATGTTTTTAAAATAAAGGATGCCTTAACATTAGATCAAAGAAAATTAGGCCTAAATAAATGAACTATTTATATAGATATAAAAAAGTGGGACTCTGGAACCACGTGACCTGTTTGCTCCTATAAATACCTTTGATGGGCTAAAGTGGACAGTGTGACAGCGCGACTGAATACCCAATCACGTGCGTCAAGACCCCACGGAGGAGACCGAGACAGGAGAATCAGTGAGCGCCCTGCTGAGCCCAGTGTTCAACGTGGACACCACACCAAAAATCCAGACCCATTACAGCTAAGAATTGTTCAACTCAGAGCTTCAGTCAAAACGCAAGTAAGAAAGAGCTATTTTCATTCATTCCGTCTGTGCCATGTGTGAGTCCAGCTGAAGGTGGTCTAAAGACGCAAAGGGGGAGGTCCAGTCTCAGTTGCAGCTCGTCCCTGAGCAGAGCAGGAGGAAGTCTGGGCCAGAGGATCGTGGCAAAGGATGACTCTAGGAACGGATATGTCCGACAGCTCTGCTTTGTCCGAGGATGTGGACATCGATGTGGTCGGGGGTGATTTATCCGGGAAGGACGGGAAGTACCTTCATCACGACTTCAACTTGGACAATGACTCGGACGATAACTTCTCACACAACGCGGTGGATGGCGTTCCCTCTCCTGGACATAGCGGCTCGGAGTGTCCCCCGGATCAGATGGGCTCCAGCTCGGGTGCAGGCTCTGCCGTAGGTGACAACAAACTCAGAAAGAACGCACTGGTGAAGCCGCCGTACTCCTACATAGCACTCATCACTATGGCCATCCTGCAGAGTCCCAAGAAGAGGCTGACTCTGAGCGAGATCTGCGAGTTCATCAGCAACAGGTTCCCATACTACAGAGAGAAGTTCCCTGCGTGGCAGAACTCCATCCGTCACAATCTCTCCCTGAACGACTGTTTCGTAAAGATCCCGAGGGAACCTGGAAACCCCGGAAAAGGCAACTACTGGACCCTTGACCCAGACTCGGCTGACATGTTCGACAATGGGAGCTTCCTGCGCCGAAGAAAACGCTTCAAGAGGCACCAAAGCAATGAGATCCTCAGAGACGCGGGTGGGTATCTGCCTGGTTTTGGATACGGCCCCTATGGATACAACTACGGACTCCAGCTACAAAACTTCCACCACAACCCTTACCACTCGCATCACACGAGCGCTTCGTTCCCTTTCCCTGGCACGTCACCGTGCACCTTGCCCTCAGCTTCACTGTTCCCCGCACCGCATCCTCTGCCGTCTCTTTTAAGCGCTAAACCCTTCTATCCCCAGTTAAGCCCATCTTTGCCCCCTCTTAAGACGGACAGCAGCCCACCGAGCCGGCCTTCCTTCTCAATAGACAATATCATCGGCGCGACTAACTCCAGCGGTTCCACATACAGCGCCCAGCCGAGCGGGCAGGCGCACATCTTGGCCATGCTGACACCAACTCTGTCCTCAGCCTCTGGACATTTGAACCTAACGCAGGACAGTGTTTCACCAGGAACACAGACTCAGACATTTACTAGCAAAAGCCCCAGCGTCAACACTTGCCCTTTTTAAAAAAAAAAAAGTAATAGTCCAGAGCAAGTTGCATCGTGTGAAGGTAGGACAAGCACTCTGAAGACGTTTTTCTTCTCCAATAGTTTCAATATTTGGAGAGATTATTTATGGTTGTAAATATGTGTATATTGGAAACAAGAAAGAAGAGGACAATAATGTCTTCTTCGCTTTTGGTCTTTGGTATTTGTTTTAAAGGATAGTTAAAATATCCTAAATTATTTAAAGCCGGCATTCTAAAAGTGGTGTTTTTTTAAACACACACGAAAATAATTATGTGGTGATTTCTGTTCTTTCCTTCGTGTGTGTTAGGAGAAAATGGCACTGCTATTGTTGACATAAAAAGACGGCAAACTCAGGTTTATTATTGAAAAGCACACAAGGAAATAAAGGGATTCTGCGCATATCCCACTATAATCTCACTCTTTCCTGTGGATAGGTTTGTGACATAGTGCCATGTCCTTAAGGACAGGTATGGGAGACCTTAAGTTTGGTGAAAGACGTGGTACCTCTCTTTTTCTCAACTTTTGAATTGTTGTTTGTTTCTATTCACAAATTAATCTGTGACAGTCATGTGCAGCCAATAGACAGAGACATCTAAATGTTTAGAGGTCCTTTTGTTGTATGACAAAAATAATAAATATTTGTTGAACCAAAACATGCTTATATTTTTATTTTATTTTTTGCAACAAGAAATATTTTATATTTTTTAAATTCTATTTTCTAAGTGACAAATTGATAATTTAAGAAAATGTTAAATGTAATTTTCTATTTTGAAATCGTGTTAAAAAAGCTATGAATATCACGGAACACTGGGCAGGCTTTCCTCTTGTGTGGCTCTTGTAAAGAACCGTTTTCTGTAAGTTACAAAGGGCCCAAATGAATGGGGTACAAGCGAGGCCTCGGAGGTCCGTAATTGAAAGTGCACAAGGATCTAGCGCGGTCTTTTGGGGGCTTTCGTTGCTAATTTGTAGCAGCATTTTTCATCCAGCTCCTAATCCGCCATAATGCGGCTTTCTGTTCGTTTGTTGATGTTGTCAGTTCGGACCCCTGGCCCAGTATAGTGAATGTGGGCGCAGTGAGCGGTCTGTGAGCTCTGCCACACACATTTAAAAGTCTGAAAAGCAATCTTATCAAAAGGCCCGTGTTTTGGGGCTGTGCTTTCATGTCATCTGTGCTGTCTCAGAAAGAGAAGCAGTGGGACTCGCCTGCCTACAGAAAACAGGGCCTATTGGTCTTTTTCAGAGTTGTTGGACCACATGTCTCCTAACAGAAGGCCGCGTAAAAGCCTCTTTTATTTACCAGAGCTCTGCACAAACGGTTCAACTTGTTTGTGGGTGTTTTGACAGATGATTATTAGGGATGAAGGGTGGGAGGGTTCAGTCGCACTCGTTGAAACTAAAACCAGCAGCTTCATTGTCTAAACGCATTTATCCCCGTGCCGTTGATAAATAAGTATAATTTTCTGCTCAGCGGTGTTAATTGATATTCAACAAACTGTGTAATTTGCGGAGAGAACGAGGCAAAAAAACTATTGAAGTTTATTCGGCACTGGGAGTTATTACGCACAGCATCACCCCATTAAAATCCACATGGAGCGTTTGCAGAGGTGGTTAGACACCCATTTAAGAGACTACAGGAACGTAAACTAATAAAAGATATTATAATTGTACGCATGCTCTGCTTCGGTGAACGTTTGGAATTTGGTACGGTTTTATGCACCGCCATGGCTTAAAAAATACAAACTTTAAACTTTAAACCACAAACAGCACAACACCCACCCACACACACACCCACACACACACACACGCACACACACACACACACACACATTCACACACACACACACACACACAGCCTAATCCTTTAATTTGATATCCAAATGGCTGATGCTGATTGCACTGACATGTTATAGACCATGCCCTCTGCACTGCTGTCACTTGAAGACCACCCACAACTTTGAGCGGGAGAGAAGCGTTCTTATTTAAGAACAGGAACACTGTCATTGTACTTCGTGACAACACATCGACTTGAAGAGGAACAAGTGTGTAGGCGATGAAAAGTGACAGCCAAATGACCCTACAGGCGCAAAAGCACATTTATATTTTTCAAGGCAGTTTTTTTCCCCTAAGCGCTTGCACATGTTTTGCGCGTTGGAACAGAGCCCTCCAATGGCACATGACACGTATATATTTATAAAACAACAAACCTATATCAGTGCGGATGTTAAACCAATTTAAATATTACTACCCTATTATTTTATTATGGTAATATATTTCTGGTCGATATAGCAATAGCATGTATATTATTTTTTTTACTTGTTAAAAATAGTACATTCATGGAAAGGACGACGCATTAATAAAAAATAAAAAAAGATCTTAAGTTTTTAATTAATGCTTTGTCATTGGGGGTAAATTACACAACCTTAATCTCATCAATTGATAAACAAGATGCCAATTACATTTATTTGTATTCTATATTTTAGAGAAAGATTTTTTTAAATTTACCAATTCCTGCATGTTATGTAAATTACCATAATGTTATTTATATTTACTTTGCCACAAATTTGTTTCAATTTTAATATTTCCAACAAGCTTAATTGTAAATTTTACAAATAAAAACAGTGATTATAATATGAACTTGTCTAAAGGAGAAGACAGGAGAGGGAACGTAAATCAAAGTCTCCTCTTTGCCTCTGTTTTTGCTCCTCACAAGAATTCCTCTCTTAATTAATTTAGAATGTGTAAATAAAGCCTAGACAGTGAACTCCCCATCTTCTCTCAAACACAATATTAACTTTGGAAGATGTGCGGCCCACCGTGAGGCGTGCGCACTCCTCAGAGCCACCTGCTGCAGCGCACAGCCTGCATGAAGTCTGAAAACAGGACAAAGGGGAAATGATAGGCCTGTGTGCGTCTGGTGCTTTTATCAATTTAAGGCAAAATTAAACAGACAGATGGCATTTTTTATAACCATTGTCACAAGTGTTAAGAAGGACTAGCATTTATGGGAAGTCACTGTATAGGATTTATAAACTGTACAATATTTACTAGAAGCAAAAACACCTAATTAGGCTCATTAGCCCCAATTGCGCGTAACCCTTTGCGTAGGCTATTTTTGTTATAGGCTTCTCAATTTTGTTAATGAATTTATTTAGGCTAAATTTGTATTATAACCAAGTCGCACAGTTTGAGTGTGGAGCATTTTCCCTGCGCTAAACAACTGAGGGGCGCAGCTGCAATAATGTCACTTTGCCCATCTCTTGTGGGTGATGACATTTTTATTTTTTACACACATGCCTTAAGTTTTAGTGAATAAAGAACTTGCACTTTTAACTCTCCATTTTACTGAAGGGAGATACATATTAATCGTAACTGTCGGGTAATTCAGCAAGATTATGGTCAGTTGGTCAAATTAACTCACGAGTGAAATCCAACCCATGAGGCTCTGAAAGTTGTGTCCAGCCTCATGTGGAAACAACATTAAAAATAAAGTGTGTCTTCTAAAGGCTTGAAACTCCTTGCGATAAAAGTGAAGTTTACTATCCATACTGAAATCTGATCGCACTGGGGTCGAGGGGGCAAACTTTTTAAGACTAATGTTTATTTAGAGACGCGAGCGCTTTCCATGGGACTCCCCGATCCAACAAAATGCTGCTAATGTCTTTAACAGGCCTTAATGGACCACCAACAACATGCAGCCCATGTGTGCCATGGAACAGAAACGCCAAAATTGCCAGGTCAACATTTTGTGTTTGATGAAATGGGTGTCTAATAAACTTGGAGCCCACGAACGTGTGCACGGACGTTGCTCGGCGTATTTAACTTCGTCAAAAGAATAATCGTAGGATGAGCATTTTAGCAGCGCAAGTCTCCGGGGCCCGTGGAGCAGCAGCGTGTTTTCTTACAGTTTGTAAAATTGAATTAGATACGGTGGGAAATCTGACCTCATGCCAGAACCGCATATTTTTCAGCCCTCAAGTTTTAGTGTTCCTTGGGTATTTTTTGTTTTCTCAGCTGGATCTGCCATTAGACATTGTCCACGCCGTCCAGTTCTATCTTTACCATCTCCCCTTCTCTGCTCCAACTGCCCCCACCTTTTTCTGGATCCTTCAACACGTACAACCCTCTCCTCTGTCCCTGAAAGCACCACCAACGACAAGCAGAGAAGGCGCGATCGTGTTTAGCTGCGCCTTGTCTTGAAGATCGTCGAAAGTTAAGTGTCCAATGAGTGCATAGGAAAAACGCCCAGCTACTCGTAAAGACCAATAGGGTTGAACCGGAAACGTCACCGTCGATCAACACTGATCGGATCTGCGCAGTTTTTGCCTCTCCCGAATTCACCTATTGCAAAACCTGCGCAGATCCGATCTGTGTCGATCAACGTTGATGATTGAAGTTTGCGTTCGACTTTACTCCGACTTGCTCTGCAGTCATAAGTTGAAAGCTCGTGAAATCCAAACGGGATCAACCAGCTACAACTCCCGTGCGTTATTATAATTATAAATATAATTAAAAGCTTATTTATGTATTTATTTATTTACTAGGCCATGTTTTGAGCCTCTGTTTTCTGTTTTTTTGTTTTTTCCCTCCTCCTTTTTTCTGTGGCTCAAATACCTGACCTTCGAGGCTGACCTGCTCATTAAGTTGCCAGTTGACAATTTCGTTCAGTTCAATGTCATGAATGAGTGCGTAAAAACCACCACATTTCAACCACTTTGACGTTGTTGTTCATCTTTACAGCAGAATTTTAGCTCCGCCTTCGGTGCAGCCATCAACTCAACGATCATCCAGACGTGTTTCGATTTTGCGCATTTGGGTTTACAGTATAGACCCCGTCCAAGAGATTGACGATCTGGAGAAAAAAGTAAAATAGGCAAATAAAGAAGACTATTTAAAAATAATAATAAAACAGCAGAGAGGCAGTAGCTGGACATTTAAAAGATGACACAGGCAGGAAAACCCTTTTGGGCGCTGCTCCCTGGTTGAGTATGTTCAAGTTGTGAGACTGAAAAAATACATTGATGGTATAATGACCGCACATAAAACCAACAATCTGAAACTGTCCTTGAGCTTGGGGGTTTCCAGAACACCATCCCCTGCATCATAGGACAATACCATTGTAAAATGGTGGCTATACCACGGACCACACAAACTTAAAAAAACTTAAAATTGTATGGTCCGTCACATATTTTCACATTGATTTTGGACTCAAATTCATAGCTTTAATTTTCATCAAACAATAATTTTGCCTCTTGCAGAATATGCTCTTTCATGAGACGTTTCTAGTAAGTTTATGTGCAGTGTAATACAGCATACACCTCTGTTTTCTTCCTGGTTGAAGTTTACAGTCAGTACTACAGCTTGCGTGTCACAAACACGTGACTGAAAAACCTTAGAGCACTCACTTTACGCACAAACATTAAGGTTGTGGACAACAAATGTCATTTTATTCCTACTTTGCAGCTGTACAAAGACACTGGAATGTTTTAGAAGTAATATGCTTTAATTATCAAAAAGTGTGCCTATAAGTTTGTAAATTTGTGTGTTTGTGAATATTGTGTTTTCATTGTTCATTCATGAGTTTATGACTGAGATCGGAGATCCAAAATCCCTCTGGAGAATTATTTGAGATTTAATCTTTTTAAATTCATCATCAACCCTCAGCTTGTATGCCTTAGACATCTGAAGAATGCAATAATAAGATAGAAAATACACAATAATGAGAATTTATATACAAAAATGTATTGTTCTGGTGGAACCACCATTGTATCCTGTACTGTATGCACAATTTCTAGACAAAAGAGCAAAAGCCTAAAAAGCCTCCTCAAAAATAGCCTACACAGAGGGACAACAAAGATGGGGGAAAGTTATCTAAGATTGCACCCTCCGCAGTGGTCTAGGGTGTGTGTGTGAGTGTGTATGTGCATGTGTGTGTGTGTGTGTGTGTGTGTGTGTGTGCGCGCATGTGCGTGTGCATTTAGAAGGGGGAAGGTTAATGTTGTTCATAAGTAGTCGAGTCATTTGGCTAAGGCTGGATTGAAGGACCAGGCAGATGGCTAAGTAGGGAAAGTGAGGTTAAGTGGCAGTTGGATATTGCACATGTAAGTAGATCAAGAGAGGAGTGTGTGGTACAGAGCCAACACACAGTTTGACACACTGGTAAGCACAAGCCATTTTACAAAGTGCCACCCAGACATAATTGTACACATCTCACAATTTATTCCTACATATTTGACATCAAATTCAGGCCAATGTGACTCTTCACAGGTTCTGGATAAAATCAAAGTACAAAAAGTGATTTCACATGGAGGAAAAAAGTGATTTGTTTCTGCCAGCATCAGTTTTCATCACATTGACAATTGAAAAGAAATAATTAGGGTAAACGGTGAGGAGTCTGACGATAAAGTTTGAGGTTAGATTGGTTGGTCTCAGTGGTGTGATTAAAGAGGATTTAACTGATAATTTATATTGTTTTGTCCTGAATAACTCCTGAAAGGAAACTTATTGTGTCATTCACTTCTAATGCATTTACTACACTTTACAACATGGTGCGAATGTTACTTCACTGTCATAGTATTCTAACTGTTCTGATGAATTACTTCTGATAGCTGACCACAGTGCAAGACACACAAAATATCAAATAAAGTAGTAGATAATTTCTGTGATTGCATATATATAGATATAAAAAAAAAAAAAAGTCAGCAGACGGCAAAAAAAGCAAATCCATCGTCATTTATCATTGCATCACCATGTCTACATGCATGTTATAACTGAGTGAGAAATGGTGTGGTTAATGAAGGTAGATTTGCAGGTTGAATGGGTGCTCTGTCAGAGAAAGGTGCTGCGTGTGGAGTGAATGGGCCACACAGTCCGACGGCGCCGACAGCATAGTCCCAGTGTATTTTCTGTCTGTTTGTCTTCTCTTATTGTACAGACTCGCTGGCCGTCCGGGGGGCACGCCTGTCACGAGCCTGTCGCTGAGCTGTCATGGACCATTGTGGCAGTATGCGATTGATGGGGACCAGAAACAGGAAGAGCATGGGCTGCTGGGAAACAGGAAATAGACAAATTAAAATGTAGGGGGGAAAGTAAGTTCATAAAGATGTGTTGAGCTAAAGACAATTATTTGACTGATGGAAGGCAATTCAAAAAGAAAAAAATAAGCCTCCAATAACATCAAGTTTGACCTAAATTACACTGTAGATTTTCCACTGTCATTGTTTAAATTACAAATAAAGTGTCATTATAAAACTTGAACATTTCTTCTTACACTGTCAACAAATGTTTCAGGTAGGAAATTAATAGGATGTGTGCTGAATTAAATAAGGTATTTTTTTTACAATTGGAAATGTTTTGAGACATAGCAACACTGTGTATTTTGAGTTGTATTTTTTACTACTGTGTGAAGCACTTTGTGGCTATATGTCTGTGATAAGCGCTATACAAATAAAATGTACTTACTTACTTACACTGTGGTGGTGTGATTGCACCGAGAAAGAATTCACAAGTGGCAAATTTGCACAGCAATTTTATCTACAATTTAAAAGGTGACATGATGATTTTTTTGGAGTATCCTGATAACAATATTCCATCCACCTCTTTAAACCACCTCTGTTTTTAAACATTTAATCAGTAGACAAATATGAAATGTCTGTAAAATTACATAATAAAAGTGCAGAAATATCATCTTAAACCTTTTTACTATAAACAATATACTTGATATTCAAATTCTACACATCTTTAAACAACATTCATGATATTATCTAAGTTTTGATTTATTACCCACGTTAGTGACATATTTTCTTTTCAAGCATTTTTGAAAAGACCCTTCTGCTTCTTGTTCATTTCTTTTCAGTTTATATGAATTATCCCCCAACATTGAGAGTAACAAACACACCATGATATACTGAGCAATATTTAAGTTAACAGCACCACCCAACTGCGAAAGGTTACAAGCAAAAAAAAAAAAGTTTTGTAAATAACGTCTGGCGTTAACCTCTCTTTACGCTAAATGTGCTGTGGTCCTGATTCGTGTCCAGTTACACTCCATCCTCTGGGTGAAGTTTCCTCTCCAGTACTTTCAGGGATGTAACGGTTGATGTACAGTAATGGACCACCTCCTCCTCCGCTCACCCCTGCCTGCCCTGCCTCTCAGTCGGTTGGTGGCTCTCACAATCCTAATTCAATTCTACATGCTTTTCTTGGCTTGTTTTCTTATAGTGATTTTTTCTCGTCTTCACTCTGACTTAAATCTTTTCAATGTTGTTTTTATCTCTCTCGCATTCTCCCATCATTCCAGTCCTAGAGTGCGACTGATTTGCAGCTTGTGGATGCTGGTTCTCTTCTTGCACCAGTCGTCTGCTAGCCTCTTGGGGAGCAGCTTACTGGGGCTGGGAGGTCAGACCTAGGTGAGTTGTATCACTTCTCTGTATAGTGTTTAATTCTATCCTCACGTCATGTATTACACACGAACCTCTGCTTTACTGTGGCGCTGCACGACTTTCCATTTCAGATTTCAATGCTGGTATGGAGCCAAAACCTCACTCACAGTCTACATTTAAAATGTCAGTGCACAATGAGAGGTATTTGGAAATCAAATCTTATTTATGAGTTTATTCCATAATGAATACTTTATATAAACAAGCACACAAGTTATGATTTAGTTAAGTAAGACCCAATAACGCTGTGGGCACATAAATCTGTGCTCTAGCTGAAAAAGTGTGTGCTTCATATTACTTGTTTCTGCATAACAAACACAACTTTACTCTTTGTAGAGGTTAAATTAAAATAAAATGGTTGCGTCAGAAAGGGCATCTGATATAAAACTTAATCATTATTGAACATAATATATAAAGGTATTGGTGTGAATAGTTGTTACAGAAAAGCATGTTTTTTTTGTTGTGTTTATCGGTTGCATTTAAAGGACTTTTGAGCCTTCAAAATATAATAAAAAATATAATAATAAAATAATGTTTTGAATTGTTAATTGCAATGGCAACAGAGCTAGCTTTTTGTCACTCTGAAACCCATGTGACATTCATCATTCTGCAAATATGCGGATATAAATCTAATTTAATTCATACTAAAAATTGTAAAGGGTATCATAATTACACCACTCTGAGAAAAAGTTGATACATTTTCTTTTTTTAAATTAGGTAACTAATCGTCAATACAAAATATGTAGTATTTGGTAGTAGAGTGGTTAGTGTGTGTGTCTAATAGGATCATCTTCCCCCTCAGCCCCGTTCTGGCCTCAGCCCAGAGTCTCAAAGGGTCCCTGGGTCCTGAGGAAAAACACATCGTCCCCTGAACACCCCTGAACCAGCGCTGGCCTGTTTACTTTGGCCTGAGCCTGACAGCTTTACTGATGTTACATACAGCCACACAGGGACCCCAGGAGGAGAGCGGGAGGACCAGGAGCCGAAGACACTGGAATAATAGCAGTGTACTTATACTTGAGTAATAAACACTGTTACTACATATTATTCAAAAAGCTGTCTGGGTACACACAAAGATGAAGGTATTTGTCATGGGAGGGATTTTTATAAAAGATGTGCACACAGTGAAGAAGCACGGTGTGAATGCACTGTTAATAGAAATGTTTAGTATTTCCTCTAAAATATATGAATAATAACATCCTAACATTTACAGCAGCCACATCCCAACCATTCTTTGTGAAGATTCCAAACCTGGTTAAATGGAGTGGATTGTGTCAGGAACATCTCTGGTGGCTTTTTTACTGTGAGTGGTTTTCCTTCTCTGCAGATCCAGAAATTGGCCTGGTGGTCTTCATGCATACATTTTATAATGAACTTTAATGCCAAATTGTGGAAATTTCCTGGCAAAGCAATAACATTGCCATGGAGACATCATTCATCACAGAAAGTAATGTAATATCTCTTACTAAAGGTCTCTACTATAGGTTTTGCCTCTCATCTGAGGTTTTCTTTTGAAGAAAACACTGGAACTGAATAATTACTGCAATGAGGGGAGGGACTGGGTCTCTGTATCTTTGTTTTCCATCTTCCAAAATTTAAATAGATAAATAAAACAACATACTAATACTAATCTGCTTTCAGTAATTTCCAACATGGACTTAGTATGATATGAAAATATCTGTCTATTTCCCAGATTTAAAACAAAAAATGGTTTGTATCCTTGCATCCATCTGTGCTGCATTAGATCGTTCCAGTGCTTGCAGTTTGTCCACATGTAGGCGTGTGTTTGTGCAGGTTAGCCCGGAGCAGGGCCTGGCTGGGCCACAGAGGTTAGATCCTGGGGTGGGGGTCCGTGTTGGGCCTCAGAGCTCTACGCCTTGTTTGTCTGTCCAAAGCAGCTGGACAAGCTGTAATAATACAAACAGCCCTTTGAACAGGCTGCTGTGTTGTGCCGCTGCATCTTGGGTTACATCCCACACACATGCACAAGGCACACAGATAACAATATCACATCAGAGGCACACGTGTGAACAATGTGGAATGGCATGATGGAATGTATGCTAGGATTTACACATGTAGAGCTCAAGGCTTTCATTTAGACTGAAGTATCTAGGCCTCGCAGTGATGACTATAAGCCCTCAGTGATTCTCTAATCGATTATTGAAATTCTATGTCACACCTGTTTGTCCGTCCCCTCTGCTTGTTTGTTTGTTAGTTTGTTTGTGTGGACAGAAGAATGGCTTGCTTGTTGTTTATTTAGGGGGGATCATTAGTCACAATAAACAATCACAGGACACACAGACCCCTCGCACTGATTGAGGCGTACACAAACATGTCACGCTTACATCGCTGTCACCGGGACGTCTCACTAGCAGTAGCAGCCACAGAGAAAAGGGAGACACAGTCCGCTGCCAACCCACTCCAGTGCAGTGACGGATGACTTCCTCTGTGTTATGTAATGTGCTGAGGGCTTCACCTGCCCACCCTGTACACTCTGGGACATGAGTACAGAGATTAAAAGCCCAATTAGTCACCACTCGAGGGAATGTTAAAATCGTGCACAGATCATTGCATACACTGTATGTGAGTCGTGACGTTGACTACCGTTGTGACAAAAAAAGAGTATTCGTTGAGTCAAGCCCAGCCAGAAATTTGGAGATGATTGCCAAGAAGGTTTTTGAGGATATGTTGGACTGAATACAGAAGGCAGACAGTCAGCTGGCAAGATGAGATCAAGAGAAATATGACAGGGAGTAATAAAACAATAAAATAAATAGCCTGTAGTACTTCTACTATGGACCACTCTTGAACAAATGAGGGATTACACTGGCAGTGCAGTACATGCAACAAGAAAATATCCACAGGCTTTCAATTTTGACATAAACCTACCAAGGGATTGAAGATGGAAATTATTGGCCATATTGGATAAATAATCTTTACATATTTACGTACATAATGTTCATTAATATGTGTAGTCCCTTTACAAATAAATAACATATGAAATAAGAGCATTTGTATAACTGTGCCTCACCAAAAATTCAATAACAGATTATTATAGAGAATATATAATTTCTGTATCTTTGAGGATCTAAACTCTGGTTTTGTAAGGAGGATCTGTGTGCATTACCTGACCATGGGTTACACAGAGGTGAACATCTGGTCACTAAGACAGTGGAGATAGAGTTACTTCTCCCTGTCAGCAGGATGGGAGAGAGAGACTGTGACAGACACAAAAAAACATTCACATGTTTTTTTGGGAAAGTTACACAGATACTGAGGCGCTTCTGCTGCTGCTCATGTAGAAAATACATACAGAAAATACAAGTGGCCAAGATGAAGACAAATATCGGCATTTCTATTACTGTTTTATTATTAAACCTTTTTAGTTTACATGTTTGCATTTCAAATTAAGCGTGAAACCAAACCGAAGTTTTATAAATGTCTCCTCCCACAGATGTGCTGACCTTTGACCCTGACCCCAGGCCTCCAGTGAGTTTGTAAACTGTTTCTGAATAACTTCAACATCTGACCACCCTGTTAAGCCACAATGAAACACTGCAGCACTCGGCTTAGACCAACACAAGTAGTGACGTGGTCATGGCTAACACGCCACGGGAATGGTATCTTCAACTTTTACAAAGGTAACACAAACAGCTCCATCTATCAGCCTCATATTTACTTTCCTCATTGTGGGAGTGCACAGGACGTGGGTCAATGCGTTTTCTCTCTCCCTCTTCTTGTTTTCCCAGGGCATGCTGAGATTTGTTGTTGTGCTTTTTTCAGTGACTCCTTAGTCACGGTGTTCATTAGTTAATGAAGGGCGTAACATATTTGTGGTGGAAAGGTGAAGGTCACACACTAGTTTGATACTCATGTATGTATACTGGCTGGACAGTCGTCTGAGTGAGCACAGAGTGTACAAGCAGACATGCAGTCCAGTACAAAATATGTTTCTGACACAAAATGAGTCTAATGTGCACCTATATACTTTAGTGTGAAAAATAAGTCAATGTGCAAAGTATTCGCATTTAAATAATGTCAATTACTTTCAGATGAAAATCAGGTACATAACACATACATTAATGAAGACTAGACTGGACCTCCAAAATTGAGGATAGACTGTAGACAGTGTTCAATATACTGTAGAAAGTGGAACTCAAAGTCTTTTCCCAACTCTTATCATTACTCAAACACTAATCATCTGTCTTCAATACGATGGACAATTCTCACCTTTACCACCTCCTGGGAAATACGGATTGAGGCAGTGGTAGTATAAGAAATGTAAGCATAGTTGGACCTTCCTGACAGAGTGGCAGATGAGGCCAAGGAGGAAAGAACACATGAAAAAGCTGTAAAGATAAAATAAATGGAACACAATGACTCCATGATGAAGGGAAATAGCCAGGGCAGGAGGGCTTGTAAAGGCTACAGGAACATTTTGCAGTCTTTCTGCCTGCAGCAGTGAGCAGTGTGTGGGATGGATGACACGGCTTGGAGGGGCTATCAGGAGCCGCACATCTGCAGAAACCATTAGAAGGTTGTGTATACAGCGTGACGGTGTGTTTTCTCTACCCGACTAAGGCATGGGCCTGTGCCGCTAAACCTGGGTCAGGTTTCAGTGCTGTTCGGTGGGGGGCCGTCTCCAGTTGACGCGTGATGATTTAGTCAGGTGTGAGCGTGCACTTTCCAATTTAGAGGGAAATAAATTAGAAGTGATTTTTTATGAAGCCTCCATCCCATGCTGTCTCTGGGCCGCACCTCCCTCCTGCTGTGCACTGTCAGCCCAACTGATGTGTTTATAAAGAGGGCTGCCGTGGGACATCCCATATCAACACACACATGTTCAGAAACATATGTGCTCATCCAAACTCAGGAATGAAAACAATGGCAACAAATGCACACCATACTTTAATTTTCTTCAGCAATTTCCAAGTTGGCCAAATAAACAGCTTCCAGATGCAACAGAGTAAAAAGGTGATGTTTAAGTGAAGCAGGTGTGTTAGTAGAAGAGGAGGCAGAGCAGAACTACTCCAGATGACGGTTGGGAGGAAGACGTGTTTGTTTGAGCTCTGCCAGGGTCTAAAGACAGGAAATCCAAATCCCAGCTGACCTCTGACCTCTGTTGGCTTACCCCTGCTACTGCTCCCACACATGGCTCTGTAGTGTGCGCTAAAAGACAGATTTGGGTTGTCTTTCTCACTTTCCCTGACTGCCTGACTACCAGTTGACTACAAGACTCGGAGAAAATGTGAAACAGTTTGGTGATCTACAAACGTAACTCATTATTTTACTATTTGTTCATTGTAAAACACTACAATTAAAAATATTAATCTAAAACGGCTTCATAATATTGAATATATGTTGAATATATGAATTGAATGTTGTTTTATTATTGCTCAGTGTTTTAAGTTGCATCTTAATGCCGAGATAAGTTCCTATGTTTGTGAATTTTGTTCATTGACAATGGCAATAAACCCTTTCTGATTCTGATTCTGGTAATAGAAACAGATCCATTGACTTCCTGTTCAATGCTGCAGAACGGATAAGCTCTTCAATACGACATTTCACAGTGGCAGGCACCAGAGTTTCATTTGATGTATGTGTTTTTATTTTTTGAACAATGTCTATGACACTTTTAAACACTACTTTTTGAACCCATACACATTTATAAATAATCAACATTTCAATTAAATTCAATTCAATTTATTTTTGTAATGCCTAAAATCACAACAGTAGTTGCCTCGAGGGGCTACAGTGGAAAACAAAATAAACAGTGTTCATAAGGACTTGGTAACATCCCAGCGTCCTGTGTCCTTAGACAGATGTCCCAAGCTCCCCTGTCCTTAGACCCTCCTTCTCGGCCAGGAAAAACTACCAAACCTCTTTGGGAAAAAGTAGAAACCTGTAGGAGTTCCACAGTGAAGGAGAGATCCGACTCCCTCGGACGGACAGGCGGACGCGCCTCAATTCGCAGATACACGGTGGAGCTGGACCCACTCAGGAGGAGAACCAATTCTTCGAGGCCGATGAAGAACCGTTCATATGGAGTAGAGACCGTTTCTCCAGGCAGCCTCACGGCTCCTCAATACAGGATAGTCCCTTTTCATGAAACTGACCGGCTAGTTCCAGTTGCCTTAAAGCACCACATCCTGTCTCGATAAAATAAATCAAGAATGAATTAACCCAAATCGAAGAGCGAGTTACAGATGGATAATCACAGGCAGCATGTTAATTAAGACCTTTATGTACCATAAATGTAAATATTACGGCTGGGCACATCGATATATATAAAAGTATGTGGTATTGTCTGTTACTCGCTCTCTGTTGTGAAATATTTTTTAATTTTTATTTATGTGAGCAAGACTCTGCTAATTCCCACAGAATTAATGGAACGAGAAGTGAAGATCCACACTTTTACGGCCTATTACGCAAACATGCATCAGTATGGTTAAGAGCTCCAAAATGTCAGTGTCACTTACTTATATGTACTTAATAACTCTACAAAAACATTCTTCAGCTTACAAAAAAGTACGGTATGAATCTTGTTGTAAATATTTATATGATATGTACTTGGTTGTGCAGATAGCTTTTTGGGCTTGAAACACAAGGCGCAAGGAAAAATATTCACAACATAACAACCTGTGGTGAGAAACATCAATATCTTCACCATATTTAATAAGTTGAAATTGATTTTTAGCTAACTGTTAATGTGTCAACCCATGGACCCAACACATCAGTGACTCAATTGGATTGGGAACTTTTACTGAAGGGGTCAAAGTCTCTTCCTTTATGAGTTGTTGCAACATGAATGGGAGCAGTGAGGGAGGAAGGGAGGAAACGAGGAGCTAAACGAAGGGCGCAAGAGAGCGGAAGTGCGGGTGTAGTTTTTCTCGGCTCTCGCCCCGTAGTGAGGTGAAGGGTGGGGGCCCAGGGGCACAGTCTGGGTGGTCAGTGATCGGCGACCTATGTGTGTTTATGTGTGCGTTAATGGGCGTGTATGCCCCACAGCGCAAAGGCAAAAGCCCTTTTGTAGGCTAAATATTGAGTCACAAGGGATACCAATAAAAAGCATTTCATGTTGACCCATACATACTAAGCAACAACCAAATGTGGTCATATAGATGACATTGCATCAGAAGAAATTCTGCAGTTGTCCCCATTTGTATCGAAAGAAATGTTTGGCAGAAAACATTTTGAACTGGTGGCAGATGATCTGTACTTACCTATAAGTAAATTTATTGATGGCTTGCTGCAAAAGTGGCTGCGTTTATGGAGGATGTGATCTGAAGATATGTTTCCTGTGTAAGGGAATTAAAGGAAGCCAACACTTTATATAAAACAAAACACAGGAGTTACTTCAGTGATTTTGTAGGGCTCAAGAATTATAAGAGATTAATTGGTTTGCTGAATCTCCCAAAAAGGAGCCATACCTGTCAACAAATGCAGCTAAACCTAACCATTTTTAGAAGCTAAATCTTTCTCTTTCTCTTGTCCTATATGCTGCTTTCCATATAAAACAAATCATTGCACATGCCTCTGTCTTTTGGTAGTTCTTTATAAAAATCTTTCTTATCTCTCCACATCTCACTTTGAAGTACTGATCTGTTTCTTCTGCATATATCTTCAGCACACACAGTGTGTAGGCCTGTATAAGTCCAAAGCTCTGTGAAATTAAACATCTTTGATCCATAGCTACATGTACGACAAAATGTGTTTGAGGAGGGGAAATCCAAACCTGGCAGGAGTGTGAAGGGATGGATCAACAAGATCAAGCAACATGAGGGCGAGGACATTCATTTCAGATGGCTTGAGCCGTGACTGAATTGGTCCTGCATGCTATTTTTCCATATGTTGGTGTCATGTTCGGTTAAAGCGTTATGTGTTGTAAAGTTGGCAGAGGCAGTGACTCCTGTGCACAAGGCTGACCTATCCATCTGGCATCATGCACTGAGAAAAGGGATGTTGCACATCAGACATTCAGACAAGCAAAAGAAGGGAAAGCGTTGACAGCATGAAGGTAAAAATTTGACCCGGGCAGACACTCCCCAGTGCCCTCACAAACACTTTCCCCTCAAAACTCTTCTTGATGAACTCTGGTACAAAAGAAGTGTGAACTGACCAAGGCCATTTCCAAAAGGTGAACCTGTTACATGCTGGAACCCCTGATGACCCAAATAACAATGCATTTACAAACAAATGTAATTAAATGTATTATAAAACAAACAATAACAAATCATTACCACATATAAGCTTTTACTATGTTTTAGCAATGTTTTATACCGAAAGGACCACAAAGAAGTACATTCTGGCCCTGTAGGCGCTGTTCTGCTATTACCTGTGACACCTGCACAACTGTGTTACCAAATAATAATAATGAGAAGCTCCTGCACAGAGAGGAGGGATTGGAATTTACTGACACTGTAAACGTCTGATAAGAGCCAACTGGACTGGCATTACTTTTCACAGTAGCGCCTGACTGCTGTATCAAACTCTGATAAGGTCTGACATATTTTTTTATCACATTTCATAATTCAGAAAAAAAACAACCACATTTTACTTAAGAAAATATTTCAACTACATGTTCATGGATGAGATCATCCATGTTTGTTGTGGGTTTTTTTTGTCATCTACAATTAGCTACGTATAAAATCCAAGACAACACTTGAGCACCATTATGCATCTGCACTTTAAAGCTTTCGAAACACAAGTGGATAAAACAGTGGTCATTAATGTGGTGCAATCCATACTCCATCCATGTTTTTGGTGTTTATTTGAAAATGATTTCCTTTCAGAGAATGTTTCTGACACAATATATTTATCAGACAGATTAATATGGAGGAAAGGATATCATAGATAGAGTTAAATTTACTTTGAACTAAATTCACCATAATTATAAGAATTATATATATATATGTATATATATATATATATATATATATATATATATATATATATATATATATATATATATATATATATATATATAAAAAATATATATATATAATTACACACACACACACACACACACACACACACACACACACACACATATATATATATATATATATATATATATATATATATATATATATATATATATATATATATATATATATATATATATATATATTATATTAAGGCAAATCATTCAACAAATTTGGCATTTGAGCTAGTGTTTCATTTGATTGTGATTTGTATTAAAAAAAGGCCTTTCGTCAAACAGGCCTAATATATTAACAAATAGCATGGTTGAGGGATTACATCGACAAATAGCATGCTCCTATAGTGTGAGTGGATATTTAAAGGAAAAAAGGAAAAAAAAGGAAAAAAAGAACAAGAAAACAAACAAACATCTTTTCACTTGCAGAGACACATCTTGGCAGAAAGTTAACAGCATACGGTGGAAGTAGGTTGGCAACGGGAAGAACAGGATTTTTATTGCGAAGACTAAAATAAAACATGAGGACTTTGTGGTTCACAGTGCAGTTGGAAAGACAAATATTTTTTTTACGAGCAAGAGAAGTCCAGGGACAGCAGGCTATATAAAAGGCTGTAATGATTAAATGGCTGAAGTATTAAAGCTTGTTAAGTTGTGGGCTGTGGGTTCCTGACCTGGAGAAGAGTTTGTCAAAGCAGCGTGATGAGGCGCGGCAGTACAAACACATATACAGAAGGCAAATATAGAGACGCAGCCCTTTTCTTTAATAACCTTGGCACAGCACTAACTTCAGTAAATCTTTGTGCTAGAGTAGATTTTGCAGTTTAATAATTACTTCTCAAGAAAAACTCTTCAAGCTCATAAACTAGATTGTTTTTTGAAAATCCCTACTGTATTTGAACCAATGTCTTGCACATTTGAACTTGAAATAAACAAATCTAAATAACATTTTCACAAAGGGGAAAAAGTTGGTCGAAAACAAGATTGTGGCTTAATCATTTTATGTGTGGTGCTCCATCTCAAACGAGTCTAACTCAAAAAGGGTTATAGTGTATAGCTCTAATCTGTATAGAAATATGCATTCAGTGCAAGTTTCACACCAGCTGTTTCCCCCGGGCTGGGACAACACAAGTGTGAGGATGAGAAGATGTTCAGATAAGGCAAACTGAAAACCTTGATATTTTAAGACTTTGGAATAGTGTTTAAGGATTTACTTGAATAAGATACAGGTTATTTCTGTCACACATTTGCATTAGGAACTGACAGTAACAGGCGTTGATATCAGACATATGCTCTTG